>CAUYON010093199.1:0-20699 GCA_963573935.1 Arctocebus calabarensis
ATATACCAAAGGTGGCGGATTCAAGCCCGGCCTTGGCCGAACTGCAAAACAAAAAAATAGCCGGGCGCTGTGGCGGGCGCCTGTAGTCCCAACTACTCGGGAGGCTGAGGCAAGAGAATCACTTAAGCCCAAGAGCAGGAGATTGCTGTGAGCAGTGTGACGCCACGACACTCTACCCAGGGCGATAAAGTGAGACTCTGTCTCTACAAAAAAAAAAAAAAGAAAAAAAGAAAAAAAAATCACCAATCACCATAACAATTTACCCTCAGAACAAAATAACAGAAAAACAACAAAGATCTGATTACTAAAACTTATGGGCAGAGACAGATCTAAGTCTCCGTGGAACCTGAGGTTTTTTCTTTTGAGAAAAAAATAGCACTTGAAAGGTGAAGGCTAAATTAACCAGTTTGATGTAAGCATTCCTAATTGTATATAAAATCAGCACATTGTTCCCCATAAATGCATTAAGGTACGAAGTTATGATTCAATAAAAAAAATGCAACATTCCATGTAAAGGCCTGGGAGGGACACGTGACAGGTGTGGAGCCCTGAAGTTGAAGCCACACGGCTTCCCCTATAGAACAGCCTCTGCACAACTGTGGTCTGTCTGCTTGGGTAGGATGACATGGTTTGTAAAACACTTTCTTGAGTTAATTCAAGACAGGAAATACATAGATAAGATACACAGAAAAAAGAAATGAAGGCAAAGTGGGGAAGAGCATTTGTAGCAGCGATGACTTAAACAGGTACTTAAGCACTGAGGTGGGAGCAGTAGGCAGTGGTAACACGGACAGAAAAAGGTCTATATTGTGGTGAGAAATGAGAAAAGAGTTTTGCTTTGTGGTAAGCAAAGAGCTCCTTAAGTCTGGGGTCATCACTCTGTCATGCTAAAGGCTTATCGACCACAGGACAGCTATTAGATTGACAGAGAATCAAAGTTCACCATAAGGAAACAGAGGAAATGCCTGGGGGGACATTCCACAGTCTTCCCGACCCCTGCTCACTTTCCCTTCCGTTCCTCTTGCCTCCCTCCTTTCATTTCTTCATTAGCATCCAAACAAATGCAACCTAATGAAACAACGCGTTAATTTTTGTGAAAATGTTATGACATAGTGAATTCATGTCATGTCCATCCAAGTGTACACATTATGCACTATAAATGCAAAGATTTTTGATTACCTTATATATAGTGTAAGCAATTCGTCAACTTGCTTGAGTCAGGCATGATGTGAAGGTCAACCATGTGGATTAGTTTGGAGTCAACTGTGTTTTTTCCTTCTAATGAAGAAAACAGGCTTTGGAGACATCTTTTTCCTAATTCATTACATGGAGAGTTGCCTAGAATCATGAGTTTGTTGTGGGCAGAGATGAGTCTCGTTCATCTTTTATTTTTTAATCTCTGGTCTCTTACTCAGTGCCTGGCATTAAATTGCTGTTCAATAAAGTCTAGGCATCATTCAAAGAGAGAAAATGTTGTTCCTTTTCCTGTCAACACATTAAATACTGGGAGAGTGGAAAATTATGTTCAGCATGGTGCTGTAATTGATGTCCACCATACTAGAAATTCTAAAATTATTGAGAGGATGATGAAGGAAGCCTCCAATTCAAAGAAGGGTCATAGCAACTTGGCAGAAGAACAAAGAATAGGAGCAGGAGGCCTCCGACTTTGCTTTCTTACTGATTTTGGTGAAATTTAGCTAATCTTGTTTATGGTGCCTGTGGAACTACGTGAGACACTGATTTAGTGAGAAAAGCAAATGACCCCAAAGTAAAGTTATTGACATTTAGGAGAAAATCAAGTTCAGCTCTCTGTTCACCACCACTCACGTTAGCACCTGCCATGTTGATACAGACCTGCGGTCATAAACAAACACAGAAAAACCTTAAAATCAGGCACTGTGTCTGTTATTAATGAAGCAGAGTAATTTGATAGTAAGTCTCAAGAAAGAAATCTTTGAACCCGTTTTAAGCCCTTTTTCACTTTAAGCTATCTGAAAACTTCAACAACAGCATGCAGATTCATTAACCAAAGCCATTTAAACACTTTACTTGAGATTTACAACTTTAGCAAAGTTTAGTTTTTCAACTGAAGGAAAGAACTTCTATTCCAATCCCTAATCTTTATTGGCTTCACAGTTAAAATAGCTCCACCCTTAACTACATAAACCTACAAAATTAACTTTTTTCCCAACCCACAAAATAGGCATGATATGAGCTCCCCCTACTGGCACAACACTATTCCCACTTCATGAATCCGGTAAAGGATGGCTTACTTTTGCCAGTCAGGGTGAAAGACGATTGAAAGTTAGTATTGCAGAGGAGGAAAAGCTCAACAAGGTTTTAAAAGCCAAACCACAACCAAAACCCCCCAAAAAGAAAAACATCTCTGCTCACTGTGAAAGAATTTTTGTGGTGGAAAGATGAAAAATAACTGTTTACAAATATTTGACAGAACCTTTTAAGTGACTGCCTGAGATTAGCCAGGCAGAGTGAACTGAATGGCTGTGTCACTCTCAGGATGCAATGGAGTCCTTATTCATATTCAGACATAACTACAAGCACAGTTGAATTGTAGCGATGCTTATACACTGATGATAGATCCCCCCCTCCCCAAGCACATGTGAAAATATGCTTGCTTTAGAGAAATAAGTTAAGTAGCACTACAGAGGCTAAACACAGTCTACGTGAGAGGCTTGGGCTTTTCTCTATCTGGAAGTGATTTCTATGTTCCTGTGAACTGGGACACCAAAGGTGGAAGCCATAGCTTTATATTTCAAGCCACTCAAATTAGTTGTCTCTAGAGAAAATCCACTGTGAAAGGATCAATGGCAAATACAGGTAAAGTGCTACTGTGGGGACAGTCACACTGACAAAGCAGTAGAAATGTGACAAAGGTGTTGTAGTGATAAGTTGTTACAGAAAAAAATATATAATGAAAGAAATGAAACTCCCACTCTTTGAGTCAGCAGAAGGGAGCTGTTTCATGATATTTGCTATATTTGTAAGGCTGCAATTTGATTATATCTGATTCTGTTGTCACAATCTGTTTCATATCCTACATAGAATATAAATATGTAAAGCCATTTAAAGGCCAAATTATAAAGCTGTCTATTTTTATATTTTACCTTTTACTGCCATACCAGTGGTGATGCTTAAATTGTATAAATTTAATATAGTAAATGAAAAACAAAAACATCAGCCTATGCAGGCTTTATTGAAAAACCACTGGTCGAAAAGTCCAAAAGGAAATTAATCTATTTCTCTCTTGAAAGTCTGGGAAAATTACCTTAGGTGAGTGAATATAATAGCCTCATTGCACGGTCTTTGCTTTTCTAAAAATGATGCTCCTTATGAAACATTTTCATGTCTTAAAAGTAAATCTATGTATTCATTTCTGTTGGATGTGAATGAAGCACTTGGGGAATGCAAAACACAGTGGCAGGATTGTTGTCTTCTCTCCTCCCCCTTTCCATAGCCTTCTTAACATCGATATAAGTACAGAAAGGAGAGGAAAATAATGTGTGTGTGGCCCCCGGGACTTCTGCCACCTCCCTATCATCTTTGTTCCCACTGGCTTGGTCAGGTCAGGATCATCTTCCCTTGCTCCACTCCAAGAATCCTTCGTTCCGGCTTCTTTGCTTCCACTCTTGCCTCAGTCACGTCCACATGGATGCCAGGGCAATCTTCTGAAAAGATGCAGGTTCTCCTGCTGCCTTTCAGGGCTTCCCTTGATGCTAGGACTAAACTTCAAATTTCTCACTGCTTCTCCACTCTCTTCTTTTACCATTTCCCACCCAGTCTCCAATCCACTCAGGCTGCACTTGCCTCCTCTCTGTTTCGGGATTTCGCTGGCGTCTCTCCCGGTGCCCTGGCAGTGCTCTTCCCTTCCCTCTGGGCGCTCTGCCTCTAGACCTTTGTGCATGTCATTTCTTCCTACAGTGAAGGCTTCAGTAAGAATCTCACTCTTTCCATAAAACCTATTTTCACTCCATTGTATGTGACCCTATTTTACTTTCTTCAAAGCAATTATCATGCTCTGGAATGATTTTATGTATTTATCTTCTTGTTTTGTGTCCATTTCTTTCTGTAAGAATTATGCTTCTTGTGAAGAGGAACTTTTTCGGTATCTCTCCCATCAACAACAAGGTTGGCACAATATTATGCTACGCTGTCAACACCGAGAGTATCAGGAGTAAGATAGTAACAGGAGCTATGTTATCAATGAAGCCTAGCAGAATGAGTATTCTGAATAACAGCCCACCGCGCGCACACACGCGTGCACAGCCTAGTTATTTACTCGTCTGTGCAGGGTGCGCATAAGCCCGAGTCACATCACACAAGAGGAACAGCACAATCTATTGTTAGTGCAGAATTTCTACTGAAGAGCCATGGTTGACTTTTACCCAAATTAGTATTTTAATAAGAAAGATGATAATTTCCTATTTTAAATGTCTGACTTTAAAATAGATGACAGTTTACACACGAAACAGTGAAGGAAAGGGAAACTTTGGAGCCCGAGGCGCCTGGGTTTAATTCTCACTTTGCCACTAACCACACCTGATGCTGAACAAGTAACTTAATCTTTGCCTCTCTTAGTTTCTTCACTGAAAAGTGGAGACGTCTTTCTTGGATAGTCCCAGCAAGTGTTTGATATACAGCTGTAAAACATTAATACTTGATACACAGTAGGTACTCATTCTAAGTATCTTAAAACAAGACAGTTTAGGGCGGCGCCTGTGGCTCAAAGGAGTAGGGCGCCAGCCCCATATTCTGGAGGTGGTGGGTTCAAACCCACCACCAAAAAACTGCAAAAAAAAAAAAAAAAAAAGACAGTTTAATCACTCTTCATGTTACATTGGGTTTATGAATTGTGGCAGGTGATAAGTCATATGAACTTTAGTGATTAATGTAATTATATATGATATATATATATGTGTGTGTGTGTAAATCAGCAGTGATGCCTTTATAAGTGTTTCCATAATTACTCAATTTGAAAGCACCATACTTAAAAGTAATACACATATTTAAAGTACCTTTCCATTTATTCCTTTTCCTTCCCTAATTACCTCAGGGAATAGTAGGCAGCTACTGCATTTTTCTTGTGCATGTTCTTGTCCCAGAGGTAAAAAATTAGAGACTTTGTCAAAAGGGATGCTCCTTCAGCATTCTCAGTGAATGCTGTGTGCTGGAAATGTCAGGAACAGTACTTTTTAATTCTCCGATATTTACAGCACAAAACTACTTAGAGAAAGTTAGAGACCTATCTCTGAATTTAGAAAAATCTCAGTCTTGGGTCAAACAAACCCATTTTTGGAACACTATTCAGTGTACCAGAGCCCCCTTTACAAATTCATTTGGCAAATTCTCTAGAATTCACTGAAGTAGGCCAGGCCTTTCAGCACTGTCTTGCAGGTGCAAGAAGCGGCACCTGTGGGCCGTTTGTGACGCAGTGGGAAGTACAGATTGTTCAAGCCAATGGAGCTTTGAACTGTTGGTTATTAAAAAACAAAGTTAGAGTAGAACTAAGTAGTTGTGAGTCTGAATTTTGCTCCCTTTGCCCCTTTGCACTACACTCCACGCATCTGACGACCCCGCCCACGTTATTCTCCTCCCTCCCTGCAGGTAAGGGGGTCACAGCAGAGTTACACACGGACGGGGCTGTGCTATCATCGTAGCCTCCAGACTCTTTACTATTTTTTTCTTGCAAAATTCATACCTACTTCCCAATTGTTCTCAAGACTCAGCCAGAATTACGTGATAGCAAATGAAAACAACTTTGAATACGGACCTTTTAAGGATTTTCCTTACAATGTATCACATTCTTGTAGAAATTCCCCAAAGATTCGTAAGCAGGCAGGCATGTATTTGTGAAAAAGACTGGGAAAGGAGAATGATTTCAAAGTGATTAAAAAAAATTCCTATGTAGAAATTATTTTAAGTTTCAAGCGTGAGGCTTTCAGCACCTCCAGTTTAAGGTTCAGGAGGAAACCCAGACAGATCTATAGACCGTTTCTCAGTTTGCATCTGCCCTGCAACACGGGTGCTAGAAAGTTCTCTAAAAAGAATGCAGGGCCGTGACCCACACGATGGCAGGGTCAGGGCAGAGTGTTCCAAAGTGTGTACATAGATCACTACTTTCTTTGATTTTTTAAAATAATGTCATTTGAGAAAAATGTTTCAATGTCAGGTTTTCCTAAATAACACTGTTTAAACAAAATTTAGCATGCCCTTTCCGTCTCAGTCTTACATATGTGGATAAAATGACAGTTTCTTCTGAACCGAGGAGTTGCCTAGGATGCAGGATTTTCATTGCTAAAACCAGAAAAATCCTGGGAAACTGGAACTAGTTGGTCACCTTATGTATGAGTCTTCAAAAGAAGTCAAAATATGCTGTAATTTGTCCCCCTGGTGCTTGGCTTGATACCCTTTGCCAGAAGAGCATTTTGAGGCTCTCAAGGTCCATAGAACACATGTTTAAAAGTGCTGGAGGAGAGGAAGTTTGTCTGGTTTTCTGACTCAGCAGAATGAAACATTGATTTCAACCTTTGTCTTATCTGGCAAGAATGAAATCTGTTTTTCCTAATGAAATATCCACTGGCAGCATTGAATACTATATTAGATGAGTGAGAAAAATGGATGGAATGGTGCAGTTAAGAAGAAAAATCTATGCCTAGAGCATATCTTTCTTGACTTTCTTCTCAAAACCTACGTGTTGGTAGCTTATAAATAATCGAAGGGATAAATGCATTAAAATAAGTCAATATTATATGTGTGTTAGAAGGAAGGAAGCATTAAGAATTGGAATGTATAAAATCAGTACAGCATACCCAACCCAGAAAGTATTTAATATTTAGAATTCCACCTTTTTGTTTCTTACTAGAATGCTAAAATTCTTCTTACATGAAATGTTGAACACCACTGATTTCTTCTTTCTTCTCCTGACATTTTGCAAAGAAAAGTCCTTTGCTCTCTCACAAGATCATTCTCTTATCTTGTTTCCCCAAACTCTCTTTTTCTTTTTATCCTCCACACGTATCTTTTACATGTGAGCACAGCATTACTACGTTACTGGAGTTTCATTTACAGAGGAAAACAGATGGGATAGACGATCATGAGAACAGGGCAATAAGAGATCTGACTTGAGTTGGTGGGAGAAACAGGATTGCTTTGCAGATCTCTTAAGGCAGTGGTTCTCAACCTTCCTGATGCCACAGCCCTTTGATACGGTTCCTGTGGGCTGCGACCCATTGGTTGAGAACCTCTGTCTTAAGGGATGATGCCCATTATGGCATTTCCTATGGCAACTCTCAAGTTGAGGGCCCTAGAGAGCAAGTACTGGGAGGTGGACAAGTGGCCTCCATGCTCATGCATACACCAATTAATTGCATTTGCAGTAATTGGTATGACTTGACAGTTCATTCATCCATCCCTTATTAACAAATATTTAACAAGCACCTATTACATGTCAGACACAGTTCTATGAATCTTTTTTTGGTTGAGTCTTTACTTTCAGCCTGCTGACAGTGATGTGACTTACTCTAAAATCATCTGATCTAGAATTTCCACAGTAACATATGGAGGCTCCATTTTTCCCTTCCTCCCTATCTTTGCATATTTCATAAGATAAAAGCTGAAGCTACAAGAGTTCTACTCTTTTTCTTCATAAAATTAGCAGATTTTTATAAAGCAAAGAACTAATATTACGTGTTTTATTTTGCAAGTACTACTCTTTAATAGATCTAAATTTAGCATCATTATAATTCCTTGAAAATTTAGAAAAGACAGGTGCTTTTGCCACTCCCCACCGGTTCAGTGTTATATTAAATGAGGGCATCAAACGAATTTTCAAGTGATTCTATTCTCTGGCCAAAGTTATTTGATATTTTAATAAGTAATTTGGAAGTGGAAGAAAGTATTCACATAGGGTAAAATTGCCTCGATTACCTACAAACTAACTACTAAAATACCTTCAATTTTTTTTTCCTGCACACTACATTTAGAAGAATGAGATTCTTCACAAGTCCAACTTGGTATCCTGGTATTAGATGCTGAGAACTTCAAAAGAAAATGCTAAGGAGGACCAGTCTCTCAGACTAAGCTTGCAATATTTCTGCAGGCTTCTCCGGATTGCTTTGATTTTCTTCAGGTCCTGAATATGTAAACTGGTGCTTATTTTTGAGGCTGGTTGAAGTTTGTGAATATCATCTTCTTGCCTGATTCCCTGCAGAATATAGCATGCTCTTACTTTTTGTTGGTTCTTTTCAGTCTTCTATGAAGTTAAAATAGTTCTGCAGTTATTTTGGTACACAAAACCATTCATTTTCAACTTTTATTTTAGAATTTCAAATACTTTGAACTGTAGTATGCAAATCTGAATGGAAACATTTAGAAATTTAAGCATACTTTTAAAATTTTGTTTAAGTTTTTTTGTTTTTTGGAGGCAGGGTCTCACGATGTCACCTGGGCTAGAACGCAGTGGCTATTCACAGGCACAGTCATGGTGCACTGCAGTGCAAACTCCTGACCTTCAGCAATCCTCCCACCTCAGTCTTCTGATTAGCAAAGACTACAGGTATTTGCTACAACACCTGGATTAAGCACACTTTTTCATTTTTAGTATTGTTTCAGCTAAGTATATATTTCATGAGATTTTATCCTGCACTATTTAGTCCAACCAGGGGTTGAGGAAAATCATCCTGAAGAAGATGATCCCAAACTTAGTCTGGTAACATGAGTCATATTTAGGCAAAAACAGAGGAAGGATTTCAAGAACAGGGAAGTACATAAGCAAGATACAGAGGTATAAAATCAATTGATGGCCTATCCTAGTGAACTACTCTCAATGAAATACTATACTGGAGTGTCAAGCCTGAGGTGGAGAAGATGAATGATTAGCGTGGAGAGCCAGGGACTGAACCAATGTGGAAGTCTTTGTACTTCCTATTTGGAAAGTAACTTTCATTCTAAGGATGATGGACAGGCATTGTTGGGTGGTAAGCAGGACAATGATATGCTTCGATAAGGATTTTATAAAATCATTCTGACTGTGCAAGCGAGAAAATTTGTGGAGGATAAGAATGGAAGCAGGGACACCTTTTAGGAGGGTTTTTTTCCCTATGCTATAGACAAGAGACATTTACAGGGGCTGAAATAGAGAATTGGTGGAGCATCTGGAGATAATAGATCTGAGAACTATTCACAATAGAAAATCCACAGAGTGTGCTGATTTATAGGATTGGACTTGCTTTATAACTCTGCCACATTCTATTTCAAAGCAGGTCTCGGCATAACGGAGCTCTCTCTTAGTTAAAGGCCAAGGGAGCTTCCTGAATCAATGTCTGAATGTGGTTGGGCAGCCTGCACTTCAAAGGCAATGTGAGCACAAGCGTCCAGAATATAACTATTTAATAATATCTCACTATTTAAGATGCCATAGAATAACTCTACTACTAATTCCCTTTTATTCTTTAAGTTGTCAGCTGTGTTGCTCTTTCATTATATTTAAAAATAACATCTTCTTTTAAAGATAACCACATTCAAGTTGCTATTGTGGTTTTCTTTTGAGTAACTGAATAAAATGCTTAACATTGTAAAACTCTCCAGCTCTTAAATATTAGATCTCAAAGTATATCATAAGGCTCAAAAGGACTAGGAAAGATGACACTAAATAACTCGATATGTCCTTCAACATGTCGCCACCACTACCACTTAAATCGATGTGTCAGAAATTCTGCTTCCCAAAGGTCATGTTTTTGTGTGAGTGCAGGAGCCTCTGGAGGGGACAGTCAGTGTATCTGCAATGACTCCACACTATCTCAATGCTTATAAGATCATGCAAAATTTCTCAATCTTGCCAGAGCCAAATATGTGCAGATATAATTTTGTGTAGGTGCAATTACAAAAATGCATTCCCTCACTACCTGATTCCACTAATATGATCTTCGTTTGGGGCTTTCACCAAAAGAGAGTAATGACAGAACAAAAACCTAATCAACCAAACTGCAGGATAAAAGAATGAGAGAGGGGCTAAAAAACGAGGAGGTGGGGGTGGAAAAAAAGATAAAGTCTATAAGAAATATTATTTAATTAGAAATGGATCCAGTTTAAATGATTCACCTGCAGAACAGGTTCATGGAAGCATAAGGCCAACCTTATTTCAAATCCAGTTAATTTCCCCTTTGTTCTCCTTAGAGAGAGAGATCAGCAAGGAGCACATTAACAGGTTTTTCAGAACCAGTTTACTAACTGACAGGCACTGGAATCATTCTTTCGGTTTCACTCATGGAGCCAGGATGCTAACATTAGTTAAACATACTGCTTTCTATTTATTCCTGGTTATTTTTTAAATCCCAAAGCTATAACAAGTGTGTAATTTACCAGAGAAAATGAAATTGCTCTTTGTTAAGTACACATTGAAAATCATATGCTACAATATGTATTGTACATTTAGTACAATAAAAGAAAAGCTATATTTTCAAATCTAAATTTGAAACAGGTTCAATGCAATTTGGCATGCACTGCAGTAGCTCAGACGTCCCTATGCATTAAATACTATCTGGAAGCAAGTGAAATTTTCTGCTTGCTGAAAAAATTTAAAATCAAGAAAAAGGTATCTCTGGCGGCGCCTGTGGCTCAGTGAGTAGTGTGCCGGCCCCATATGCCAGAGGTGGCGGGTTCAAACCTGACCCCAGCCAAAAACAAAAAAACAAACAAAGAAAAACGTTTTTCTAAGTAAAACCCCAAATACAAATCACCTTAAAAGAAATAAAAATATATTCAACTACAGTAAAATGTAGGATACCTAATTTTTTAATTTTTAAAAAAATTTTTGAGACAGAGTCTCACTTTGTAGCCCTCAGTAGAGTATCATGGTGTCATAGCCCATAGCAATCTCAAACTCTTGGGCTCAAGCGATTCTCTTGTCTCAGTCTTCTGAGTAGCTTGCAAGACTACAGGCACCAATCAAATACATTATTATTATTTTTAAAGACAAGTTCTTACTGTGGCTCAGGATGGTCTCGAACCTGTGAGCTCAGGTAATTCACTCGCCTTGGCCTCCCAGAGTGCTAGGATTATAGGTGTGAGTCACTGTGCCTGGCTTTAGGATATCTATTTAATCAAATGTCATACTCAAAGTCCCTCAGAAGAATAGCAGAGTGATAATGTATGTTTAAGACAGACAAGGGATATTTTAGAGAATATACTATAAACTCCCTGAAGTCAATGACAACCAGAGTAAAGAAACTTTATCTTGTCTTTCAGTTGCAGAAGTCTCCCACTTTCTCCCTTACTTCCACACAACACATTTCCACCGAGCAGCCAGAAGGATCTTTCAATCATCGTTTGTGCATCACAACCTGCGCTGCTCCAGAACCTCTCAACGGCATCCTTGTCACTCAGAGGATGTGCAAGCCCTGCAGGAGGCTCTTGAGGGCTCCATTCATTCTCCTTCCCCATCTTCAACCAGGTGCCTTCTCACTCATTTCAGTGTAGCATCCTTGCTGGTCTTAGAATACCCCAGAGAAGCAAGCGCTTCAGAGCTTTTGCAGTTGCAGTTCCTTTCGCCTGGAAATGTCCTTCCCTCCCTTATCTTATTCCCTCATTCCCTCCTTATCTGCCTCTAGCTTTTACTGATCACCTCAACCAAATCAGTAACCCACCCTTCCCGTTCCCACTCCCCCCTTCCACACGGTGCTCCTTACCGTCTAACAGTCTATATGTTTCCTTGTTTACTGTTTGTGTCTCTTCCCAAGAAATAAACTCTACAAGGGCTGGATTTCTGCCTGTTTTGTGTCACGTTTTATATTTTATAGATCTTAGCGGATGCCATGGTGCAATGTCCACATTTTACCCTGCTTGGCTACCGGGAGGATAGTGTGCAGACAGCTCACAGCTGAGTCCCTCTCCAGGACTAACCTACAGCTGAAGAGAGCCACTGCCCAGGACAGTGGTGATCCATTTTGCGGTGTGAAGGCCCAGCCACATTGCTACAATTGCGAACAACTCGTAGGAGCCATCTCACCTGAGAGCTCATATGGACGGGTCTGTGGGTTTTGGTTGTTGATGTAACCACACTTGGCAAATTCTCCCTCCTCCCAATCCTATTTTCTTCCTTTCTGATGATGATTCTGAAAGCAGTAAATTTCATGTGCACAAACATCATCAGCCTCAGAGTTCTTCCAAGGAAACTCTTCCAGGGACACAAATGAAGACACTAAAAACACAAAGCCTGAGTAACCTGACCAGAGCCCACATGGGTAGCAGATGGTGAGCCAGGATCCAGTCTGGAGTCTAGAGCTCTGGAGTCTATGCTCCTAACCACCACCTCCTACAGCTACTTATACAGTCCTACTACCTAAAGTATTTACTACTCCTACCTCCTATAGCTACTTACACAGTCATACTACCTGAGTATTTATAGAAGATAATGGATGGCATTATGAATGGTGGAACAAAGGGGACCAGTGTTAGGACAGATGGCAATCACCACATGCCACGGCTAAGGACTGTTGTTAACTTTGAAAGCAAACAACAACATAGGGTACTGCATTGACTAGAATAGAAGATTTTAAAAAATAAAAGCAAGAATGGGAAGGAGATAGGAGCTGTGATAATAAAATTACATAGGACGTCAGGGAGGATTGATGATTTATATAAACCACAGCAGCTGGTGTAGCTGTTGCAATAGCTGCAAGAGGTAGGTTAACCTTGTGGACGAGTTTCCTTCCCTCTTAAAATTCGAGGACTGGCTTAGTTATCATATTTGCTGTTGAGATTATGGGTAAGAGTCTCATCATGTCTGGCTTTGATCCCACATTCAAGGCTGTTGTTATGATTAAATAAATTAATGTTACAATCTTGCTTTTTATAAACCAAAGCATTTTATAAATAATTATTCACAAATATACGTATCCTTATAGATTTACCATGTTCATATTCTGACATCACACAGAGCTGTAATACAATCTGCCCCTTTACTTCAATAGATTCTCTTTCTAAAAAGCTCAAATCCCCTTAGAAAAACTCTAGGATGCTCAGAACCACAATTGAAATTTTTCTTTCTAACTATGCTGAATCTCCCATGGTATGAATCCCTCCCATTTCTCCTTTGCACCAGAAATTTTCTAGAGAAGCAATATGCTTGCCACTGTTGTTCTAAGAATATTTACTGTTTAGAAATGTTGGCCATTATTTCTTATTTCTTATCTATCTTGTGTGACTGTAGTTTTCCTGGATGAATTTGTCTTCCACTAAGCATATCAACACAGCGATTTCATTCCCTTCAAGGTGCAGAGCTAGCTGTCTCCTCCAGATACTGGAAACTGTATTGGAATCATAGGGTTATTACTATCTCAGCATCAATACTTCAAATCATGGACTTAAAATCACTAATTAAAAGATCCAAAATTCTAATTAAACTCTTCAGAGAAATTATATTCTTAGAGTATATGGGAATGAAGAGCAAAGGTAACACGAATTCGTTTAATTTCATTTTCAATTTTGCAGAGTTCAAAGTTCTTTGCACTACTTTATTATAATCATCTTTCCTATAAATAGATATTATTCTGTTTTACTGATAAAATATATGAATCTCCAAAGAGACAGGGAGTTAAAGATCAAATAAGCATCCTTCAAGTCAATTAAAAATCTAGAATGTGAATCTCCCGGTTCATAATCCAAAGGAATTTCTATCACATTAGACATGATTAACTTTCTTTTTTTTATATATATAGTTTTTAAAAATCCATATGGATGATTCAGACAAAAGTTCGTAGCATCTATTTCACATTCCCAAATGGTCTATAGAAATTCAGAAAACTATTTTACTGCCCTTTTGGAAGAAAAAAGTATGTATTTTTAAATTTTAAAATGATATTCATATATGAAAACAAACTACAGCCATGCACATGACAAAGGTCCCTTTCTCCTCTCTTTCTATTTTTCATCATTTTCACTTTATTTCCCATCTTATGTTTGCTTTTTCTACTTTTCCAATTTTGTTATCTACTCTGTGTTCCTCATTCATTTCACATTTATTTCATTACTCTATAGTTTCTTTCAGGGATAAAGAGAAAACAAGATCAATTCCAAACTATGAAAAGCTGAGATAAGATTTCGGTTGAGGTTCAGATGCTATAAGCTCATCTACCAGGAGAACAGCAGCTCTCAGGTGTGGGAGAGCAACAGTGAGGCTAGTGTGTGCTTTCTGCCCATATGTACTGTCTTGGAAGAATTTCAGACCTTGTATTAGAAGAATTTCTTTATTAAATCAGCATTTCAGCTGAAGTTATTAACAATTGATGCTTGTTGGTCTTTGGCTATAATGTGAACTCAATGGAGAAAAAGTCATGGCGAAGTACATTGTGTTTGCCAGAATTTGGTTGTGACAGTGAAGCGGAGAAGATACAAATGCTGATCAGGGAAAGAATAGAGGCGACATGGAAGAAAAAATTACTTGGCTCTATAGAGAATGATTTATAATAGAAATATTCCATATTTCTTACAGAATATACTTACAGTATATTTAATATTTTATCTCTGCAGGAGATTATTTGTCTTTTCATAATTAGAATCATATTTTTCCCATTGTGTGCTGAAAAGTAAATTTACATATAATCTCTCCCTAAGTGCTCATACTCATCTTTACAGCTCCAGACACCTTGCCATAGTATCCAGGTTACATTAGGTTTGTTCAAGTCAACTGAATTCTTAAATTTTAAAAAATCACTTGGAAAGGCAAGGATTTTTAAAAACTTATTTTCTTGATTCAAAGTTCCTACCATAGTTTACCAGTTTTTTAGCAATCCACATAATCAGCAATAGCTGCCTAAGATCTACAAAATTTTTTGCAATGTAAACCTTTTTGACTGCATCCAACTGCATATAAAGTAAGTGTCCTAATTACCGACATCCTAACATTATATAAAAATAATTTGCACCAGAAATTTTTCATTAAATATAAACAATATGTCAACTGGTTATCTAAAATAAAGCCATCGTAATAACAATTACCCAGTAATTCATATAAAAATAAGGCTTTGTTTATGCAAATGAGAGTCATTAATTGTTGCCACATAAATCTCATAATAATCTAGTGAAGAATCTATTAAAACTATATACAATTATGTAAGTTGTATAAATAGGCTTAGTGCTTCCTCTTAACCCATGAAAAAAATGCCCATTGTATCTATTTTGTATCTGTTACATACATTTTATTTCTATAAACATTATCCTATAACTTCTTATAAGATGTTATTAAAATTTAATTATGTACCCTGCCACATGTACACCAGGATCATACATTTACAATTACTTTACTGGTTAAAGTAAGGTTTTCTTTTTACTGAACTTAAAAAAAATATTTTTCGTATCTAGTAAAACTCTAAGCAACCCAGAAATATTTTTAAAAGAGAGTAATAGAAAATATTCATAGCCTTCTCTTTATAAGATGACTGAAAGATACTGAAAGAAAAACAGGGGTTAGAAGTTGTTCCTTAGCTACCCACACACCTCGGGCTTCTTTAATACTTCTTTTTGCTACAGTACTTGTTGCTTAAGGACGTCTGTGGTGGGTAACACGTTATTAACCCTCCTACATATATCTGTTTTCTGATTTACAACATTAAATTCTTTGGACTTTCGTCCACATATTACCTTCCTGTAGCACACTTCACAATTAATTATAGTTTATCCTAAAATTTTTAAGTATGAATCTATCCAAAAAGGTTAGTTGATATAAATGTCATTCCAAGAAAACATTTTTGCTTGAAAACATTGATATAATTAGAAGGTCTTATGTTCAAAACTAATAATATGAAATAATTTTTGATATTAGTGAATTTTCAAACACTTGAATAAGAGGATATGTTCATTGAAATGGGAAAAGCCAAACTTTAAGATTATATGAAGGGTTTGTTTCTTATTACTCTACAAATTACCTTTATGAATGAATGTACACTTGTGGATATGTCAGAGACACAGGAAAAATGTTTCACCTAAAATTCAACCATTTTAATTTTTTTCATCTAAATAAACAGATTAATAATTAAGGATTTTTAAACATTCTACAAAATGTATGCTAACAAGTTAACATAAATTTTATGAGGTCTTTATATCACTTCTATGTTGTTAAAATGTTCCCTCAAAGGCAGTAAACGACAGATACACTGTTGTGCAAATGGTTTAGGCTTAAATTATTTTAAAAATTATTAGGTCTAATCTTGCTCATTAACACAGTATTCATTCATTTTAAAAATATAGGACAATCCTTTAAAAGTAACGATATTTTTAAATGATTTTAAATACGCAGGTTTAATAATGTAATTTATGATAAGTCACATATCAAACATTTTATCATAAATTGTTTACTTCATTATTCAGATCAATGTATTCTTAGGATTGATACTAACTTTTGTTAAAATAAGTAATTAGAAAAATAACTATTAGCCATCCAAAGTGCTTGCAAAGAAGACCCAATTATTAGCTAAATATACATTATTTAGAATATATTCTACAGAGATCAATTAGAATAATCATTAGTTACAATTACTGGATTAGTCAAGTAACCACTTTTGGTTAATTCAAAGGAAATAATAGAGGTAGCAAGTCAAATACGTCTTATGTATAATCCAATGTGAAATGAATTTGTGGATATCCTTCTAAACTAGGGCTTTAAGTTTTAATTATTAAACTTTCTTTTGCATCTGGCACTAGAGTGAAAAATTTAAAGAAAATTAAAACTAGAATTTCAGAGCAAAGTAGACTATCAAAAAAAGCAATTCAATCAAAAAATTGTTTAGTATTTAACTTTAAGAAAACTTCATGAAGCTAGGAGTAAATACTTATTACCACAGTGTTCAAGACAAGAATTATGTAGAAGAATCACTAAATGAACTATATGTTCCTGTTTTTCCTAAAGGAAACATTTCTAAAGTTTTGTTTTTTTTCCTCTAAGTTGCTATGAAAGCACTTTTAATTGAAAGGAAGAGTTAAAAAAAAAAAAAAGAAAAGAGAAAATAAAAAAGAAAATAGAGAAAGGAAAGTGAGTCCCAACTAATGCATCACTCATGATGTAGAAAATAATTATAAATGTTGCTCATGAAATTTAAAATTATTTCCCCCCAAGAAAACCTTACTTGTGGCACAGGATAACATAAGGAACCAGGTATTTCAATATAAAATGCAACTTTACATTCATTTCCAGGTGCTAACAACAATGAACAAAACCTGAGAACGAGGATCTGAAACAGAACTCACATGTCATTATTAAAAAAAAGATTAAAGAAATGATCTATGGTATGATAGACTCAAGTAAAAAATTATAGGTAACACTTTGATAGAAATCGCACTGCAGATATTCTGTGTTCTGTGGACTGATTCATTTTGTTTTGCTTTTCAAAATGCTAGAAAATTAATGAGACTAGTTGGGTAAATGGTGGAACAGTTAAATCTCAAAACAGAATTTCCCAAGTTAGGAAGTAAAAATATTAAAAAAAAAAACCAGCTGTAAAATATACAGAATTTTGCATCGAAACTACTTTTCTAAAATAGAATTTAAAAATTGATTTCTTAATATTATGAGGGTAAAACACCTACTCAAGGAACTTCCTTCTTCCCTTTCTTTTTCCTTAAGATTTAACTTGTTCTTCTAAGTGCTTTTCTTCAAAACCGCTAGGAAAGCCTTCTTGGGAAAACTATATTAATCAGCTAGAAGAAAAAAAGGCTTAATTTCTTAGAAGTAGAGAAAGACGGTCCAAACATCAAAGGACTGTCCAACATCATTTGGTGGTGAAATACATTCTGTACTTGAGTCTTGACTCCTATTTAGTTTTAGTCTTTACAGGGAAAAAATTGTGCTCTGATATGCTGCTCTAATTATGTTCTCTGGGTATTGCTTATTTGAACTAGTTAAGTCTTTCATTACATACAGCAACTTGATGAATCTTTCAAGTGTTTCCTGAACTAGATAATGGATGCATTGAAGATTTGCCTTCCTGAATCCAAAACCTTCTTTTACTTATCTTTTAATTCTGAATTTAAAAACTAAAATTAAATTTGAATCATATATTCAGTTATTTTTTACAACTTAAGCAAGGCCTTGAAAGAATATTTATGTTTTTGTTCTTTTTATTAACCTTGAAATTATATCTAGGTTTTGATTTTGCTTTACTTCATATGTACAAAAGTAGAATTCTGTTGGGATTGAATTAGGAAAAACATTTGGGACATTTACAAGGAAAGCTCAATATATAAATACTATCTTTATTTGATAGTAAGTACATTAGATCAAATTTTTAAAGTTTCTGCCTCTTTCTAATCTTATAAACTTCCTTAATCAAAACAAAAGGATGACAGCATATATCCCATTTAGTAAAAATAACCATGAATTAATTTAATCAAAGAAGCAAAGATAATATCTTATTTTTGTTGGCTTAAATTTTATCATTTTTGCTTTTATGAACCAAAGTTCCTTCTGTTTCAAATTATAAATTTGATAATTAGGACATTGTCTACATGACAGTTAGCAATGTGCTAATATTAGTATCTAGTAGGTAAGAAAAATATTACATACAATAGAACCTTTATACATTGACCACCCAAGGGACAATAACAAAGTAGTTAACATGTGGAGGTGGTCAACACCAAGAACTAGGCCCACTGTGCTGATATGTACATGAGGTACACTTATGAAAATTAGGTCATAACTAACTTGTTCTGTGGTCAATGCAGGGAGGTGGTTCACTATGGAGGTTCTGCTGTATTTTAAAACCCAATATTTAAATGATTTTCTCATGAATTCTTTCTGCCCTGCCAAATATACTTAGAAGATTCTCTTAGAAAGTTTTGACATTATACAAATCTATCTCAAAAATAACTCAGACCCAAATATATAAGCAAAGAAGATTATGAGGAGAAGATAAGAGTATGATTTATAAATATGCTAAACAATTTTATGGTATATACATTTACCATAAAAGAAGGAGAATTTTTTTTTATGCTTTCACCTTCTCTAAAATGCAAAATGTGAATTGTCCTAGATTTTCTGTAATGGAATATATATAAGTTAATCTTTGCAATATTCATCCACAAATCTTCAAATGTATAAATAAAAAGGCAACTCCTACCTCCATCTCCAGATCCTGATCCTGCATCTGTAGTGGAAAGAAAACCAATTTATATTTGCTTGAAAAACACATGCAAAAAAATTTATAACTTTTTATAGTTCAAGTGTACTTTCTTAAGACTTCAATGTCATCATGTGAAAAATTATTAATATCCAGTTTGATAGTGCAAATTTATATCAATTTAATTTCTATTAATGTAACTTATAAAATTAATTCTCTAGCATTTATGTTTTAAAAATTTATGAAAAGATATTATTCAGCTTTGAAAACATACTTGATCTTGACTAGGTAAAATCTTTCATATTTTAATTTAATAAGGATTTATTTTATGCCTTAACAACAACAACAAATATTCCAAAGAAATGCTTATAACAATCAATAAATTTTAGAAGTTTAACAGTTTCATATATGCAGCAAACAAACTCATAATTAAGGCTTATATTCTTTCAGATTGCCTATGAACAAACAGAAAATCAGTTTAAAAATAAATATCTTTTTATGTGATTGCTAACATGTTTTACAAATGCCACAATTGTGGATGATTCTATCTGTGACTAAATTATCCTTTGTTTTTGAAATCATTCAAAGAGTGAGGCTAGCTTTTGCCTTTGTGCTTAAAATTGGACATATACTAAAGGATGCTGATGGGAAAAATAATACTCTGCTTTCTCTTTCTTCACTTTTTCTCTCCTCTTTCTCTCATATGAATATGGCCGCTCAAAGTTATCTATTTCTCAGAACTCAGTTCACAGAAATACCTAGTTTTCCAGTTGAAGTCAAAACATTGAGTTTCCATCAGCTGCTGTCTCTGAAATGTACACGTCATCTTTCCCCTACCACTCCACTTTTCATCCTAAATACACTTGTTTACGTATGTTTAATGCTAATATAGGAGAATAAGGCTAATGTTGGTATTCCCTGTCTGATGTGCCCTCATTCCACAATGAAATCTCAATTAGAGTTCAAGATCTCTATCAAAAGCCACCTTTATGAATTTATGTATGATATGTTAGTTTAATCAAAATAAAAGGTACGTTAGTCTAATTCATGACACTTTATTGACAAGCACTACACAGAAAGAGGTATGGTGCATAAAAAGCCACAGAAGGCTGACACATATGTAAGAATGAATGAGACAATCCCCCCAGTAGTCCTCTGTTGAGAGGACAATGAAACCAGCTGTTGTATTAGCACTGCCATGGAGGAACAGTTGTTTGAATTGTCAGTGTTGGTGGAGACTCACATTAACTAAATTCACAGGATTTAACACTGTATTAGAATGTCAAGTCATTAATTAATTACCTATGACTGGGCACATCTCTGAGTCAGAATATCCTTTCCTTAAAGATAAGATAATTGGTAAAAATAATTGATAACAAAAATTATTTTTAGGCTCGGCGCCTGTGGCTCAGCAGGCTAAGGCGCCAGCCACATACACCTGAGCTGGCGGGTTCGAATCCAGCCCGGATCCGCCAAACAACAATGACGGCTGCAACCAAAAAATGGCCGGGCGTTGTGGCGGGCGCCTGTAGTCCCAGCTACTTGGGATGCAGAGGCAAGAGACTCGCTTGAGCC
>CAUYON010093200.1:0-15465 GCA_963573935.1 Arctocebus calabarensis
AAAAAAAAAAAAAAAACGAGAAAATGAAAAAAATAGTCTCACAGACTATCCAGATTGTAGAGTTAGGAATTAAAAATATTAAATAATTGTGATTAAAATGCTAAAGAAAATAGAGGGAAAAATTACAAGATAGACTTTGTCTGTTCTTCACTGGAAAATTCCCAAAGAGTTGCAATCTTAAAAGAACAAATATAAATAAACGAACAAAATAACTTCCACATATATATGGATATACATACATATTCTAGACCAGGCGCCGGTGAACTACAGCATGCAGGCCAAATGCAATCTATTGTCTGTTTTGGCACAAAATGTTTTACTGAAAGACAGCAATACCCATTTGTTTATTTACTGTCTGTTAACTGCTCTTGTACTACAAAGCAAAGATGAATAATTACAACAGAAACCATATGGCATGTAAAATCTAAACTACTGACTATCTCATTTCTCCTGAAAATGTTAGCTTTGTTCTAGACTTAAAAGACATGAAGTCAATGCAACTGAAACAATTGTATAGGCATAATGTGGAAAATGCATCAAGAATCTGTGAAATACAACATAAACTTTGACCTACGAATAGTTTCAAATATTCAAGATTTAAATAATAACTTCCTCCCAGTTTTTTTTTTTTTTCCATCAGCTCCTTTGGGGTAAATAGCATTCAAAGATGTGAGCTACTATCAATTGCTGAATACGAAGAGTACTCATAATTTTATTCAGGAACACATGTTAAAACCTTTGTAATTATAGAGTTGAACGCAGATCTCAAAACTTTAACATGTGGTTCTGAATTAAATTAAGAGGTGCACACGATTATTACATTCAGTCAGGATTAAGAACTACTGATCTCACTTCTCCCTGCTTTTCCATCCCTTGCCATGTTTTAGCCACATCGTACTACAGACAACTTGAACAGGTAACTACTGCCTCCCAGTCTCACACACTCCCACTTAATTGGTGAATATATGAAAATTTAAATCATCTGCTAGTTCCCCTGTCCAGCTGAACCTTGCCACCCATTTCTTTGTTTCATAACTGCTTATTAAAGACTTACATACCTTTGGCCCCATAAATTGTAAAGACTTACATACCTTTGGCCCTATAAATTTTAAAGTATGCCAAGAATGGAAGAAAAAGTATCCAATGTACTCAGCCCTACTATGAAGCTAAATTATAGCTTTCATATGAAGGCTATAACACAACTAAAGCACAAGAATATGGGGAAAAGGGTAAGGGAGAGGGGAGGGCTGAGGTTAGGGTGGAGGGAGGGTAAATGGTGGGGCCCCATTACGGTGCATCTTAGAAGGGTACAGGCGAACCTTACTAAATGCAGAATACAAATGTTTTCATACAATAACTAAGAAAATGCCAGAAAGGCTATGTTAATCAGTTCAATGAAAATAGTTCAGATTGTATATGAAATCAGCACATTGTACCCCTTGATTGCACTAATATACACAGTTATGATTTAATAATAAAAATAAAGCAAACATAAATAAATAAATAAATGAAAACAACAACAACAAAAAAACCTGTAACAGTTATTTTCCTTTTTCCTCTAAATAAGCTCTGTAATAAAATACATTATTCCTCTTCTAGGCAATATACTGAGAATTTGTGCATGAGGTGGTAGCCAAAAATGCATGAAATGTGAATACTTCTGTTGTAATAAAGCAAAATTAACCTCCGAGTTTGGAAGTATGGGAAAAATAAACTTATTCTCCTTCTTTTTCCTCTCTCTCCATCTCGGTGCCTTTCGCCTCCTCTATTTTCCAATAAACTACTCACAACAGTGGCAACAAACAGGAGGAAAAAAGTCCTTCTTCAAGCTGTTTGGCATCTCTTACCTTTATCAATGACTAGATAAATTAGCACTCCAACATTTGCATTTGTTTGTTTGAAAATAGGAATAGAAGTTTTAAGGAGCACTAACTTAAAAGGGAACATTTATACTTAACTTTTCATATTGTCACCCAGAGGGGCTTGTATCTCTCGCCCGCCCGTCTTGATTCCTATCACTCCTGCCTCTCCAGGGAAGGAGGAGTGACATGCTTCTCTGATGAATTTAGGAGAAAGCATTGGTGTGCATGGCTCAACCTCTCGTTCTTTAGACCTGTCTCTCTGCAGAGGTATACATGTCTACAAGATTGTTTCTCCAGGTGAGTGTGTTTATTTGTGTGTATATAAAAGAGAAAGAGAAAAGGAGAGAGAGAGAAAAAGAAGTTGCCTGTGATTGTCCGGGTATCCCAAGGACAAAATAGGCTTGTTATTGTGTGTATCTGCGTTGGCGGGAAGCTGACCACGATATTCAGTCATTTCCTCCACATAGCTTTATATATAAGAAAGGATAATTTGCAAGTCTTCTGTGCCTATTTCTCAATTGGTTCTGCAACTATGTTTACCTTGTGTGATATAAAATTCAGAAAATACTCCAGAGTAGCAAATGAAACATTAGCATATAGAAAATACGAAATTTCCAAAATCCCACTATATTAGCACTTTGTAATTGCATTTTCAATTTTACCTAATTGGTTGTGTGTATTTATAGTTTTTTTTCCAAAAGGACATTTGGATCGTAGTGTTTAATTTCCTATTTTATAAGGTTTCCAAGCTAACATTAGAAATACCAAACTTAATGAAATTGGTCTGCCATGGCCAAACAATTTCATAAGGTGAAATCATTAGTCACTCTATATTTCTAGATATTTGGGGACTAGGAAAAGATTGTATGACAATAATACTTATTGCTTTCATGGGGTCAAAATTCATGAGTGTTAAGTCTGTTGTGTCACCTCAAAACTTTCCAATAGCCGGTACCTCTACTGATAAAGAAAAATAGCAGAGTCATTCAAGCATCCACGGAACATCTACTATTTGCTTAGCATTGTGTTAGTACTAGAGAAATGAAGATTAAAATAAAGCATGTGTCCTCAAATAACTCAGACAAAACATTCAATAGTTTAGTGATTTTATATTTTGACTGATTAATTTCCTCTTCTTTCCACCTAAACTGGTTCATAATTGAGAGTTCACAGAACATACTTCACTAATGTTTGTTGATGATAAAATTTTATTTCAAACTTAGACTTTTATTATATATTTTTGAAATATATATATATATATATATATATACACACACACATACACAGAGAGAGAGAGAGTCATGTATGTATCAAGGAATTGGAAACAGATCTAATTTACATAATTCTCTATGGTAGATTATAATTAATTAGTTATAATTTAAGGAGATGTTTTAATATAGAGGAGCAAGCAAATGAAATCCCTCAAAAATTATTTCTTGAAATGATATAAATTCCTCTGGAGGGGAAAGATTCATAGTCTTCAAAGTAATTTTAAAATGTTGGGGAGTCTCAAACGTTCTCTATCACAAACACAATCTAGCTTTGCCACTCAGAGGACAGCTTAGGGGAGCAACAGAAGGGGTAAGACTCTACAGGGAAGTTGAATTGATTTCCATCCGCAACTGACTTTGTAGAGTCCAGATGACAAGGCAGATGTGTGAGGTAAGCATCGTAAATGGTATAGATTTAGCCTATGCTTATAGTTTACATATATATTATAATATGCATATATTCTACTTATCCAACATTCCACTATATACATATTGTAGTACACATATTATATACATATATACCTATATACATATTATAGTATACATACATACTATCCACCCATTCATCCACTATCTATCTAATTTACCTATATTTTTCTACATGTACAGCTCAAATTAACACTATGTTGGGGTCTAAAATTTTATTCTCATTGAGATGACTCTTTAAACTCAGAATGATTTTCAGCATGCACAGATATTACTATTTCAACTTGGAAGAAGCCCAAATGCCCATCGACCCACGAATGGATTAATAAATTGTGGTACATGTATACCATGGAATACTATGCAGCCTTAAAGAAAGATGGAGACATTTTCAACTTTTAAACTAAGTATGTTTTCTTGAAAATGAAGTTTGTCCCGGTGTATTTTGATGTAACATTTTGCACACTGACTTATTCCACACAGGGCTTTTCTTTTTGAAAACAGTTTCCACATAACACTTTAAGGCGCTTATTTTTCTGTGGTCTCATTAACTCTCATGTAAACGCCAGGTTTTGCTGAGGAAGAAGAAACTATGTTAAATGATGAGTTTGAGTATTATTTTTACAAGCAGAATTTCTTTCTGGCCTGGAAAAGGTCATGGCATTTCTAAGAGTGTGCTCTTTTGAAGGCTGCTGTTTTTTCTCTGGAGATGTAATGAAACACAATTGATCTGTCAGCAAAAATGGCTTTCAGAGGCTGAAGAACAGTAAAATCAAATCAAAGCAAACTTGATTATTCTAAAGTGACTTTTGAATAAAAAGTGGTTATCCTACTTTCTCAATAGTTTTGAAAATAACACCAAAAGGATGAAAACACCATCAAAGGCAACTTAATGTTCTTAGAAGTTTATGAGAATCTTAAAAAAAACCAAAAAATGGTACTGGAGCAATTGAACATCCATAGGCAAAAAAAAAGAAAGGAAAAAACCTCAACTTGAATCTCACACCATATGCAAAAATGAACTTAAAATTAATCACAGACTTACATATAAAAGATAAAGGTATTAAACTTTTTGAAAAAAATATAGGAAAAAATCTTCCCAATCCAGGTCTAAGTGAAGAGTTTTCAAACTTAACACCAAAATCCTGGTCCATAAAAGGAAAAAAAAATTATTAGCTGGACCTCATCAAAATGAAATATTTTGCTCTGCAAAAGACCTTGTGAAGAGAACAAAAGTTCTTTTTGCAACAAAGAAAGCCCCCAGAACAACCCAGTAAAGTTGGAGGATATTACTAATGGCAAGAGTCTGGAGGCCAAAATTCAAATATTTTTGTTACTTCTTTGTCTCTTCACCAAACCCAATTTCTTGTGCAGTAAGCTTTGAGAATGCAGATTTTACTCTTGTCAAAATGCACCTTGATTAGGGTCATCTCAGGAGACTTGGTAGAGATAACTTCTGTTCATCAGGGCAAGTGTGGTCATCATGAATCCAGGACTAGTTGTTAGCAGTAAAAAGCATTTACTTTGTCACTTGTCTGGTGAATTTATTAGTCTATTCCTTCATTCCTGATGTCATGGGTATTATTACTTGAGAACAGTATGGCCCACTTCTTACTGACTTTGAAGGAAAAATGTTACTGATTCAATTTCAAACAACCAGGGCCTTTTGTTGTAATATTCAGAGATCCATAAAACATGACCAGGATCAACATAAGTGAATTTTATTTAAATGAGTAAGTCAGTTTTGGTACTGGCACCACCAACTTTATTCTCAGGATTTAAAACAAATGTCTTTTTCTCATTTTTCCCACCCACCATCACACCCCTTTATTTCATCAGTACAATAAATTCACCAGAAGAAAAAAATGTTACAAAAAAAAGAAAGAAAGCAAAAGAAAAGCTACATATAGGAAAAAATATCAGTGAATCACATACAGATTTAGAACAGAGCCTTGTATCTAGACGATATAAAGAGCACACAAAACTCAACAGTAAACAAACAATCCAATAAGAAAGTAGCCAAAATATGTGAATAGAATTTCATTGAAGAGGTCAAACAGATGGGAAATGAGCACATGAAAACATGTCCAACCTCAATAGCTATTTAGGGAATTCAAATTAAAACTACCACAAGATATCACTACACATCCATCAAAATGGCTTAAATAAAAAATAGTGGCAACACCAAATGTTTCCAAGGATATGGAGAAACTGAGTTAGTCATTGCTGGTGAGAATGCAAAATGGTACAGACATTCTAGAAAATAGTTTATCAGTCTCTTGTAAAACTAAGCAAGCACTGCCTATACAACCCAGTAATTACACTCTTGGGCATTTATTCCACAGAAGTAAAAATTTATGTCAACACAAAATCCTGCAAAAGAATGTTCACAAGCAGCTTTTTCATAATAGTCAAACACTGGGAACAACCCAGTGTCCTTCAGTAGAGGAATAGTTTTAAAAAGGAGCAAATTGTTCACACACACATCTAGGATGGGTCTCAAGGAAATTATGCTGAGTGAGAAAAGTCAGTTTCCAAAGAAAATAAGCAATATGATTCCAGTTATATAACTTTCATAAGATGACAAAATAAAAAACTTATAGCAGTTTCCAGGGGTTGGGGAGGAGGACAGGGGTGGGTGTGATTATAAAAGATAATAAATGGTAGCCTTGTAGTGATGGAACTGTTCTATATCCTGATTGTGCTGGCAGTTACAAGAGTCTATGCATTTGATTAAATTGCGTGGAACCACACACACCGTATACATGTAAATCTGTGAAATCCAAACATCTATACTAGAATTATGCATGGATAGTACCAATGTCAATTTCCTGGTTTTAATATTGTATTATAGATCAAAATGCTGTTATTGGGGAAAACCAAGAGAAGGAAGGATACATTGGTCCTCGCAGTAGAAAGTTTATGAGAGCTGGAGTTGTTTAATGAGAAGCCTGGGTGGCAAAAGGCCATTGTACTACTTAGTTCTGTCTCTCCCAACGGCTCCTTGAAGATTTGGTGGGTCTAAGTTTTTGAAAGTTTCATGGAAGAAAATACGTTCTTCTCTTTCTTATGCCTGTTATTCCTATTCTAGATATCTAGATTCCTCATTATGAAATACATGGAAACAGGATAAAATTTTAGAAGTTTTCAAAACTCTTCAAACTCTTGAAGATTTCTGTTCCTTCTCCATTTGTTTGGCATCACCAATATATTCAAATTTATTAGGAATGTATTTTGTGTCAGTTGCTATTGCAAATTTTTAAAAACTAACTTAAAAGAAAAATGGACATGTTTGATTTGCCTAAATTCAAACTTCAAAGGATGGACCTGGTTGATTCAGGCTTGGTTGCACGTCAGCATGTAGAGCAATACTGATTGCTTTCTCTCTTACCCTCTCGTTGCTGCCCGGTGTCATTCTGAACCAGCTACTCTCCACATAACCTACATGGCCCTTCCATGTCAGATTCACAGAGAATGACGACACCTTCGCCATGGCCCCTGCACTAACCTAAAACTGATCCCTGAACTGCTTAAGATCATTATAGAAGACAGAAGGCCTGGTTTCTCAAAGAGGGAATGTTGTGTAGGCAAAAAATTATACATCCACGTTTTATGAATAACAAAAGCTGAAGCTTTCAGAGGTCAATTATCACCCCCAAATCTTCTAGTTGGCAGGTGATATTGCCATTACTCAAAGTCAAGATGTCCATCTCCACTGCAGGGTCTCTCAATCATGGAGTCATACTGTCTCTAAGAATTACTGTTCTCCTACTTAGATAATGCCAGTTTGTAATAATACTAGTACATTTATTTTTATTTTCTACCATATACTTACACTTTTTTCTTTATCAGTTCTAGGTTCTCAAGTTTCCCAAATGGATTAGCATAAAATAGGAAATAGAATCCACGAAGATTCTAAATAATGGTTTACACAGTGAAAAATTGCTCATTATTCCAATACAGGGAAAAACTGCTTGTTATTCCCACATATCACTATTTGTGCAGTTGACATATGCTCACTGACCCTAATTATCAGAAAAATGTAAATCAAAATCACCTTAAGATATCTATCACCTAACCCCAGTGATAACAGCTCACATTGCAAAGCCACAAAGCCCCAGATGCTGATCTGAATGTGGAGAGAAGGGAACATTTTCTAACCATTGGTGGTGCCACAAATTAAAACAACCTTTTTGGAAAGAAGTATGGAGAATCCTCGAGGAGCTAAAAGTAAACCTTCCATTTGACCCTGCAATCCCATTACTAGATATCTACCCAGAAAAAAAAAAATCATTTTACCATAAGGACATTTGCACCAGAATGTTTATTGCAGCTCAATTCACAATCACCAAGAAGTGGACAAACCAAGTGCCCATCAACTCACAAATGGATTAAATAAATTATGGTGTATGTATACCAGGGAATACTCTTCCGCCATAAAAAAAGATGGAGACTTTGCATCTTTTGTATTTACCTGGATGGATTTGAGTAAAGTATCCCCAAAATGGAAAGGCAAGTATCCAATATACTGAATACTAATATGAAACCAGTAGATGAACAACCACACACCTACATGAGAGAAAAACACAGGCACATTCAAGTGGGAGAAAGGAAGGAGGGTTGGTGCATTATCACCTAGCAGGCACAAGATAGGGGTACATGACACACCTCCTGGGTGAAGGCTCAACTATAGCTTGGACTTTATCTAACAAATGAAAACAATGCAACCTAATCATTTGTACCCATGTATTAATCTGAAATTTAAAAAAAGAAGAAACAGGAAAAAAGTCACATAATATTGTAAATAAAAGTTTTGTAAATCAGATTATTTCCGTAATTCATTTACATTTATTCTTTAGTGCCCACTGTGACAAGCTCTCTTAACACCAGCAAGAACTTGAGATTATCAGAACAATATGAGGCTAAAATAAAATAAATATTTTTAAAATGATAAATGTGAAAATAATACATAAATAAGTGCATGCCCACATGAAAGAAAAACACAAGTATATTGAAGAGAGGGGAAGAGGAAGGAGGGAAAGGGGGGAAGGAAAGAAGAGGGGGTGATGGCAGGTTCTCACCTAATGTGCACAGTGTGAGGGCGTCCAGCACCCGCCCTGGGTGAAGGGCTCATCTGCAACTTGAACTTTACCTTAGAAATGAAAACAATGTAACCCAAACATTTGTAGCCTCATACTAAATCTGAAATTTAAAATTTTTTTAAAAGAAAAAAAGAAATAAAAAATCTTGCTTAGAGTACTCATTCCAGTAAAAGGAGACAGATAATATACAAACCAACAACTATATAGATAAATGGGGTGGCACCTGTGCTCAGTGAGTGGGGCGCCGGCCCCATATACCAAGGGTGGAGGGTTCAAACCTGGCCCCGGCCAAACTGCAACAACAATAACAACAAAATAGCCGGGCATTGTGGCGGCTATTTTATCCATATGGTCCACTTAAAAAAATCAGAGCTAAAATTATGATAGACACTAGAAATGTTATAAAATGAATAGTGATGACTTCTTTTATGACATTAACTAAATGTCACTTGTTTTTATATTCAAAAATTTATTCCAAGTTATTATTTTAACTTTTGAAATGTATCATATTATACTAACTCTTTTATTTTATTTTATTTTTTTGCAGTTTTTGACCGGGGCTGGGTTTGAACCACCCACCTCTGCTATATGGGGCCAGTGCCCTACTTCTTTGAGCCACAGGTGCCACCCCAATTCTTTTATTTTTATTTGTATTTTTATTTTTTAAATTACCTTTGGCCAAATGCAATAAAATTTGAACTAAATATGTCTATATAAGAAATGTATGTAATTTCATCATGTGGGCTAATCTGACTGGAGTTAGATGACATCTCAAGGTAGTTTTGATTTGCATTTCTCTGATGATTAAGGATAATGAGCATTTCTTCATGTGTCTGAAGGCCGTGTGCCTGTGAGTATTTTTAACTTTATGGCAATATAGTTATTTGCAGAAGTTCAGTGAGAATCTGTTTTCTTACACAGGTATAGTCTTGTAAGGGGCAGGACCAGACAGGAGCAAGGGTGATTGGTAGGATCTCACCTAATGTGCACAATTTGAGGGGTTCAGCACACCCCCTGGGTGAAGGGCTCAACTACAAGTTCGTCTTTACCTTAGAAATGAAAGCAATGTAACCTAAACCTTTATGCCCTCATATTAATCTGAAATAAAATAAAATTACATAAATAAATAAATAACAATCTGTTTTCTTTTATGACAGAACACAACTGGAGGCACTGGTTATTTTACCAAGGTATTGGCCGGGATGATGTTTTTCAGTTGTACCAAGGGACTGCATTGGACAATTAAGGATGACTTTATAGAGCCAATAAAAAGCATTTTTGAAAGACTGGCCCTGTACCTTGTCCAAGTTTCTAATCTGTGGTAGGTAAAGAATGGCACCTTAAGCTATTTTAGGACCTTAAAGGAAGAGGAATTTGTCCAATTCATACGGGTATTACAGACAGTTGACAAATCTTTGGCCTGAGTAGCCTCAAGAGGCTCTTTAAAAAAAAAAAAAAAAGTCTAATTTGAGATTCTTCAAGATAAAGTTTCCACAAAACCAACTTTAAAAAAAAACAACCCTATGGCAGGTAACTATTCTTCCTGCACCTTATGGAAACAATGTTGCCAAGTATAATAAGATTAAAATTCATGTTGCAAATAAATTGGTCCTATTGTGATTAATCCTTCAGAAAAATGAGAAACTAAAGAGAGAAAAAATGTTTCAGAAGAAACCACAGTACACCTGTTACTAGATTCTAGCCTTGTTCTTTACTTTTGGCTTTCTATTATTCACCTACAATGTGACGTTGCATTTAATTTTCCCTCCTCTCAGTGGGAAACAATTTTCTCAAACGAGCCTTCCTAACAATGTGGGGTTTGATGAAATATACACCATCAAACACATGTCTTCTACGATGCTTTCTCTGAAAGATTTTGAGGAAAGGGAGAATGTAAAGGGAAATAAAAATATCAGGACCACTCCCCGCACTTCTTATGCATAAAGGAAGGAGGCTAAATCATGCAACAGGGCTTTCCAAATGAATAGCTGTTCCTAGCATTGTGCATCAGGCCCGATCCTTAGGAAAAGATAAAGGGTTGAGGCACCTGCAAAGGGCTGCCCTAACACTTCGTTCACAAGGAGATTCTTTGCTGACTGCCCATAACACACAAATTGTACATTCGGGTTTGCAGGCGAAATCTGCCTCCTAAAAATAAAATCTGTTCAGTTCCACAGTTGACTGCGGGTTTGTCTTCCCAAGTTCACGACATAGACAAAACAAGATCAAGTATTCTTTTGCCAACCCAGGGACTCCTGCATCATTGACGCTCTCTTCTTCTCTTCTAACATTCACCTTATCTTATGTAAAATGTAGATTGCCTGGGTCTCACAAGAGTGTGCCAGTTTAGTCTCACTCCCAACCCACCCTCTTCTCTTTCTTCCTTTCCGTATGCCCTATTTTCTTGAAAACCTGAATTCCCAAATCCTGCTTCAGAAAAACAGCCGGTGATTTGTCTGTGGCTTGCATTTGCCCTGGGAATGACCTCAAACTGGAGCTAAATAAATCTCCCTTGAGGAGACCTTTGCCTCAGCTGCTTATTTTGGGTTGTCAGTGATGATGTGATGATGTACATCTTGCCCTCCATTCTAGCTGTTACTCTGTGAGCCGACAGGCTCCAACGTGATCAGTTGTACTGTTCTCCCGTTCACGCCCAGAGTTCTCCCAGGTGGGAAATCTGTCCTGCTGCTGAAGAGGTGTGCTCACATGGATCTTCCAACTGCTGTTTCTTCAAACTGGCCAAGGACCTTGTACTCAAAATCTTATTCTCACATTTTTTCATTTCCCCCACTCTCCTTTGTCTACAGATTTATAAACCTGCGTTTTATAGTTTCGTGTTTATTACTGCTCAATTCATATTTTTAACTCTTCTGTCAAGCTGGTTGCCTTAGGTGTTTTCCTCAGTTTAGGATGATGTACTGTTTCCTAACGCCAGTTTCGTACACACTCTCGCAGGGAATGAACGCAGGACCCCTACAATGCCTTCACGAGATCAGGAGAATTTCGATACCAAACGTCACACACAACGTTTCATCAAAGGGTAGTCACAAGCCAAACTCTTCCAAATGTGGATAACAAAAGTCAAAACCAAATGGTAGAGCAGTGTTAAACCTAGAGATTTTAGAAAAAAAAGACACTGGGGTTTCGTGGCAGGATCCTTGGGTTTAATGAGGACAGGATCACTGCCAGGGGAAGTGGTGAGAAGGGCCAGTGCCAACAGGTTCACGGAATGGACATTTGGTGACACGGTCAAAGAGAGCCAGAAGCATCTTTAGGGAGCATCCTGGGCGGGGTTCTCCAGGCTCTGGCTAACCTGAGTCACTCTAATAGGATACTGGACTCTGCCCCCTGCCAGGGCCTAAGTTGTAGAGTCTGAATTTTAGAAAGAACGGATGTGAGCAGCAAGGTGCACGTTCTATGCTGGTGCCGCACTACCCATCCTCAGCAGGCCTGAGTCCAGGCTGCCCCCAGTAGCTGCTCAGGTTAAGCAGTCAGTGAGGCAGTCGATACGAGCCACAGATTTAATCCATTAAGCCCCTGAAGCACCAGCCCAGCAAGTCAAATTCCCACTTAATTTCTATTAACTTCTCATCCTGGTTTGCTTAATTGGAGGGAAGTTAACTCTTGGTGCATCCATCCCATGGAAGTTGGTTTAGAACATCCAGAATCCTGAGCTACCCTGGGAGCCGAGCTTACCACTGGCTGCATCGAGTGGTCAATTGGTGACGGGACGCCCATGCCAAAGTGCTGACAGTGTGAAGATGCTCGGGGAAGAAGGCCAAACAGTAGAACTTGCTCTTCAGAGGGGGTTTTTTGCAGAAAACTGTCAACATTTTCCATCATGGGTTGAAACCTAGAGGCAGGAGGCTGAGTTACGATGTGAGCCTCTCAACTCCACCACCTCTTCCAGGACATGATCTACCCCCCAAAGAAATCTTAGAGCAGGAGGATTTGAGAAAGCGAGTGAGAAGTGCTCTTGGTTCGGGGTCCAGGGCATGATTAGAAGTCTCAGGTGTTCAGGAATCTCTGTTCCCAGAGAACCAACGACATTCTTGTCCCAGATCCCATCGCTCGTCCTTGTTGCGACTCTGGGAAAGTCACTTAATCTCTGAATTCCTTTCCGAAACTGTAAAATATGGGTTGTCGCCCCTCTAGTGGCTGTGTCTCCGAGATGACAGGAACTAGCATATAACTCTTGAGTTGAAAGCATCACACCAGTGGGAAAGGATAAAGTGAACCATTCTCCACTGCCCTGGAGCCCTCTCTCTCTGTATTCAACCACCATCAAGTGTCTGGATGACTCTTTCACACATTTAAGGATGGAATAGCTTAGGGTAGAAGTCCCCAGCCTTTTTGGCAGCAGGGACCAGTTTCATGGAAAACGATTTTCCCACAGATCAGTGGGGTGGGGGGTGGGGGATCCGACAGTCGGCAGACCTCAGACAGGGAAGCGAGCGAGCAATGATGAGCAGCTGTAAACACAGATGAAGCTTTCCCTGCTGCTCACCTGCTGTGGTGCTGCCCCGTTCCTACCAGGCCACAGACCAGTACCAGTCCCCAGCCAAGAGCTTGGGGATCAAGAGTTTAAGGCACTTGTGATGTGCCAATCTTCCTAAAGCTTTGCAGGTATTTAATCATTTTTTAGATATATTAGCATTTCCACATCTCGGAAAAGGGAACCTGGGCACAGAGGGGTCTGTGTAACTTCTCCAGCACCATGCAGGCTCTAGGTAGCATGTGAGGCCAGGCTGCAAGGCACTGACTCCTGTGCTCCTAGTCACTCTGCCTGCTGCCCTTCTGAATTGTCCCATCTAAACAAAAGTATTGGCCTACTGTGCAACCAGTCCATTTGGTTTTAAGTGTGACACACACTGAAGATCTTGCTTAAGTCCAACTCTGATTCAAGGTGCTTTGCAAGAAGTGGGAAAATGAGATTAAAAGTCTGTAAATTATTCCCAGTTTCCCTATGGTCTTCTGCCAGCGAGATGTCAGGAGCTCTCTTTATTGTAATACATGTCCTGGGATCTTTAAGTATAAGATTATAAGAACAGTTCCTCGAGGGTCAAGAAAATCTCTCTTTTTTTTTCCACCAACCAGTGGGTCAGAATTAACCTGGAAATGACCACACAAGAGAATGTACCCCGTACACCAATCAACTGAAGGAACAGTGGGAATTCAATTATCAAGTTCATTCAAGAATAACGATTCTAGTTGATTCAATGTCCCATATTTAAGACAAAATTAGCCGATTGTTAAATGTGAGTTAAAAAGGATTTCTTCCTCAGATGGCATTGCCAGATTTTAAAAACTAATAGACATTTATGTAGAACAGTTTTGGATTAACAGAAAAGTTGAAGACAATAGTACCCAAGCCAAGGTTTTCATAGTCCCTCCTCCCAGTTTTCTTTTCTATGTTATTATTATTTCAAAATGTAAATGGGGTACAAGTGTTTTTGTTATATGCATGAATGGTCAGAGCTTTTAGCATGCCGGTCACCAGCTGAAAGACATCTTAATATGTGTGCTCCCTTGCTACAGTGATTGAACCGATGCTGTTGTATTCTTGTGAACAAAGGCAAAAATTGGCACCATGATTTCCTCTGGATTGCACAATAGATTTGAGGAACTCATGTCCTTCATCAATATTACAAAAGAGCTTCACGTGCCAAACATCACCCGTGCTGGACCTGTCAACTCATCTCCCCTTTGAGCAGAACCTCTGGCAATCATTAACCTTTACTTTAGCACTACAGTTTTTCCATCCTAGAATTTTTCATAGTCATATGAAAAACATAACATGTGCAGCTACTTCAGAGTGACGTCTTTCCCTGAGCAGTAGACATACAAGGTTTTTCTCCTATCTTTTAGTAGCTTAAGTAACTCAATGATTTTCACCACTCAATAATAGGCCCACTGGAGCGATGCCCCAAGGTTGCTTAGCACAGCTGCCTGCTGAAAGATATGTTGGTTGCTTTGATGAATAAAGTCACCATGAACCTTCCCTGTGTCCTTTTGGTGGGTCTTCTTTTCTTTTTTGCAGATAATAATTTTTTCATTTACTTGGGTAAATACTTAGGATTAAGATCACCTGCTTGTATGGTAAGACTATGTTTTCCTTTGTAAGAATTTGGTTTAATTCAGCAGTGAAACCATCTGGACCTGCTGCTTTTGTTTTTTTCTTGGATAAGATATTAGCTATTGATTTGATTTCTTTTTAAATTATTTTATTTCAGATTAATATAAGGGTTTATCATTGGGTAACATTGTTTTTGTTACATGAAGTCCGAGTTGTAGTTGAGCCTTTTTCTGGCATAAACACACATCTATGCAGGTTACCTGTTTCTCCTTAGGTGAGTTCTGGTAGTTTCTTTCCTTGAAAGAATTGCTCATTTCATCTAAGATATTGTATTTGTGGCCATAGATCTGTTCAAAGAATTCCTTTATTATCATTTTAGTGTCCATGTGACAGTAGTGATAACTCCTTTTTCTGCATCTTCTTTTTATACTTTGTTAATCGTAAGCCCTTCTGTCTAGGCCCTCCCCATTCCCCCCTTCCCTCCTTTCATGATCATCATCCTGAAGGTCATATCACACCCAGGCAGTGGGACCTTTGGTCCCCCCCCCTCCCGTCTCTAAATCTCCCCAGCCACCTCCCCTCTTTCTCCACATCACCCTGGTTTCTGCCCTAAAGGCTATCGCTGTGACCCTTGCCAGGAAGCCCTGGATGTTCCAGGAAGGGAGCTGGGCTGCAGTCGGGGAGCTGGGCCCACCCTGCTGGAGGGGCCCCCAGCAAGTCTGGGTCTTCTC
>CAUYON010093201.1:0-32274 GCA_963573935.1 Arctocebus calabarensis
TCAAAATTCAATTTTTTTTTTTTGGAGACAGAGCCTCAAGCTGTCACCCTGGATAGAGTGCCATGGCATCACAACTCACAGCAACCTCCAATTCCTGGGCTCAAGCGAGTCTCTTGCCTCCGCCTCCCAAGTAGCTGGGACCACAGGCGCCCGCCACAACGCCCAGCCATTTTTTGGTTGCAGCTGTCTTTGTTGTTTTGGCGGGCTCCGGCTGGATTTGAACCCGCCAGCTCAGGTGTACGTGGCTGGCGCCTTAGCCCGCTGAGCCACAGGCGCTGAGCCAAAATTCAATTTTTTTTTAAATATCAGGTTAAGGTAAGGGTACAAACTTCAATATTCGTGTTTGTTAGGTAGAGTCCCTCATGTAGTTGTGTCCTGCACCCAAGAGGTGTGCCATATACCCTTACATTGTGTTCATCAAGTGGGAGCACACCCATCCCCTCCTGTTTACTGAAGCTCCATTTACAATCAGTAAGATGTGGAACAAGCTAAATGCCCACCAACCCAGGAATGGATTAATAAACTGTTGTATGTATATATACCATGGAATACTATTCAGTTAAAATTCAATTTCAGAAGATTGGTAGGGACATTACATAAAACTGGAGTGGGCTGAGTATTACTAGTGAAGAGATAAGGAAGAAAAACTATGGGAACAGCCAGGTCTTCAGACAAGTTTAGCCTGTCTGAGTTAACAATTTAGACAAGTCAAACTCATTAATCTCTGCTTATCTTATTTGACTACACAGTAAATGAGTTGACTTGGTCGATATCAAGTGTAAATGTTGATCAGACGGACTCAGGAAAGAAGGCAAAATGGATGTTGACAGTATCTAACATTCCCTAAAAAGAGATGATGCAGTCCAGAGCACAGACCGGAGGGGGCTGCACCCTTCATATAAACAGGACAGAAAGGGAACAGATACAAAGGTAGATAGAATTTAGACTGTCTGCCTCTAACAACAATGTGTTCTTTCCACTAAAATCATTCTGCAGACATTTGAAAAGTGTCCAAAGTTAGACAAGGTAACAACCAAAGAAAAGTTAAACTGAGATGACTTAGCTTGAAGAGTCAAATAATCCAATATATTTTATTTTTCAAACAAATAAAGTATAATTATGTAAACATAAGCATCAGTACCACCATTCTTTATTACTGAATAAGTAAGTTCAAACTGAAAAAAGATTCAAGCACTCAGTTGTTTTTTTTTTAAAGTTACACTCGGGATCACAGTTCTTTAGAAGGGTTCTGAAAAATGATTGTGAATTTTTTGTTTGACCACTTTAAGATTAGGAAAAATACCTAAAAGTATTTTTCTCAGATAGTCTAGGGATTATTCTACAAAGTGCTAAAGCAAAAAGCTGTAAAAAAAAAAAAAAATTCTTAAAATGACCATAAAACTTTAAAAAGTAGGTAATGAAATGCCTCAATGTTGCCCTCCCTACTTACCGGTATTTCAGAATTTAATACTTTATCATAAAGCACAAATCTAAGGACTACTGGTGAGGTTAAAATGTGGAACATAGGGATGAGTATATGAATTACTAAAATAAACAAAAAAGAAAAGTCTGGAACAAAAGGCTCTGATACAGCATCAGATACAACAAGTTAAAGGGCTGTTGGTCTGGACATCCTCTCTAGTAAGTATTAAACACAACTAATTCATGCTCCATTCTCCATGTTACCTGTACAGGTTGAGCATCCCTAATACAAAAAGCTCCAGAATCTGAAACTTTTTGAGCACTGACATGACACTCAAAGGAAATGCTCACGGATGCATTCAAATTTTCAAGTGAGGGATGCTCAATCACTATGTATTCTGCAAAAATTAAAAAAAAAAAACCCAAACCAGAAACAAACACAACCTGAAATCCAAACCTTTCAAGTCCCAAGAATTTTATATAAGGTATATTCAACCTGTATTGTTACCTGCCCAATAAAGTTGCTCTTCTTAGATATCAAAAGGTTGTTGATTGTTTGAAAAGACTATGTCTTACATTCAATAAAAAGTTACTGTTTCCTGTTAAAGGGTAAAGCTCCAAAGAGCAGTAGTGACCAAGGATAATAAGGTCCCTGCTTTTATTAATTCAAAATGTTTAGCCCATAGCTCCTATCACTTTTTTTTCTATAAATATTGCAATTTACTTAAATTCCAAATAAAATGTTTTAATAATATCTTCACTCATTGTTACACTTAACTGTATTCCTATAATCTCAACACTGTCATATACTGCTTACCAATTTCCTAAAGTGAAAACTATTTTAATCTATTCATGAAACCAAGGGCTTTTCGTTTTTCATGAAGTCTTTCTTACTACCAGTAAGAATTCCATCTTTAGTTTGACATTCAGAAACAATAAAGAAAAAACCACAAACTATTCTTAAGGAATAAGAAAAATCAAGTAACACCCAGTTCTTCAATTGCTTAAGTAAAACAAAATAAGGCAAATATCCAATAGAAAAAATGTTATTGTGCACTTAAACTAATCTATATAAATTATTTAATACATTATTTATGAAGTAAACTGAAGTAACTGTCTCTTTTACTGTTACTTGATTTTGGAAAATTCAAAATATTATAAAAGAATAAAGATCTTTCTAATTATTACAAAGAAGAACTCCTTTAGCTCTTCAGGAATTCAGAAAATAGATGTAATTTCCATGCCATCTACTACAAGCACACAAGTAATAAGCGGACATAGAAAAAATAGTAAAACCACTTACAAATAGTATTGACCTATTTTAGGACATAATACCTAAAAATTAAAATAAAAAAACAGGGAAAGGCACCAGCCACATACACCAGAGCTAGAAGGTTCAAATCCAACCCGGGCCTGCCAAACAACGACACCTACAACCAAAAAAATAGCTGGGCCTTGCAGCGGACGCCTGTAGTCCCAGCTACTCAGGAGGCTGAGGCAAGAAAACGTTTAAGCCCAAGAGTTTGAGGTTGCTGTGAGCTGTGATACTACAGCACTCTACCCAGGGCGATAGCATGAGGCTCTGTCTCAAAAAAAAACAAAAAACAACTTACATAATTCAACAATCCATTTATTGAATACTACACATTTCAATGCTAAATCATAAAATAGTAAATTAATTTTAAGTCTTAAGGCTTAACAGCATATATAAACAATTCAATTTTTAAAATATTGCCCCCAAATGAGTATCAATTATATCAATGTATAATCTGTAGAAAACATTTAAACATAAACACTAAATGATATAAACTTCTCTTTCAATCTTAACTTTTTTTTTGAAACACAGTCTAGAGTGCTGCGGCATCAGCCCAACTCACAGCAACCTCAAACTCCTAGGTTCAAGTGATCCTCCTACCTCAGCTTCCCAAATAGCTGGAACTACAGGTGCCTACCACAACATTGTACTAATTTTTCCATTTTTTGTAGAGATGGGTCTCACTTTTCTCAGGTTGATCTCAAACTCCTGAGCTCAGGTGATTCTCCTGTCTTTGCCTCCCAGAGTGGTAGGATTATAGGTGTCAGGAGAGCCACTGCACTCAGCCTCAATCTTGACTTTTAAAAATAGAATTCTGAAAATAGAATTCTAAATGGCCACTTACAGATTTCCTCACTCAACTTCACTGATATGCCAATATACTTTATCACCCTATAAATTAAAGGTACTATAACGATGTAGTCAACTTTTCACCTGAAGGTTTTCCCACCTTAAAAAAACAACCAAATTAAACAAAAAAGAGGAGCTGGGTATGGTGGCTCATGCCTGGTAATCCTAGAACTCTGGGAGGACAACATGGGAGGATCCATTAAATTCAAGAGTTTAAGACCAGCAAGAGCAAGACCCTCTCTCTATGAAAAAGAGAAAAAATTAGCAGGGCATGGTGGCATGCACATGTAGTCCCAGGTAATTGAGAGTCTGAGGCAGCAGGAATGCTTAAGTCCACAAGTATGAGGTTGCTGCAAGTTATGATGACTACATTCTACCAGGGTAAACAAAGTGAGACTCAAAAAGATGACTACGTGGTTTAAAGATAATATAGGATACAGTGAAGAAAGCAGGTCTGACCTACATTTGAATCCCAGTTCCATGTCTTACTAGAGAAATTATGTTAAACAAACTGCTTAACTCAAATTTTTGTTTCTTTTTTACAAAGAAAATTTACAAAGCCTTGTAGAATTGTTATAAAACTTTAGAGACTGTAACAATCACATTTAGACTGGGGCCTAGCACTGATAGACATTAAATAAATAGCCCTTATTTAAATGATTATTAAATTAAGGCTCATTGCTATAAAATTCCTATTGTTTGTTGCAGCAACACTATAAGCACATAAAGAACTACTATAAAGATTGAACTCAAAATAACTATCAGCTTCCCTTCAAAAGTTGTTCATTCAGTTAAAGGCGATCTCCAATAAAGACATAAGAATTTCCATACTAGTGAATTGCTAACTAGTACTTAGACACACAAGATAATTACTAATCCCTCCTTTCCAACTAAGTCCATCATCATGATAATTAAGTTATTCTTAAAAGAAAATGTTTTCTCTCAAATCCATATATTTGGCCAGGCACAGTAAGTAGCTGTAAACCCAGCACTCTGGTAAGCTAAGGTGGGTGGACCGCCTGAGCTCAAGAGTTTAAGATCAGCCTAAGCAAGAGCAAGACTCTGTCTTACTAAAAATAGAAAAAGCTAGCAGGGCACTGTGATGAGCACCTGTAGTCCCGGCTACCCCAGAGGCTGAGACATGAAGATTGCTTAAGCCCAAGGGTTAGAGGTTGCTGTGAGATGCATGGCACTCTACCCAGGAAGAGAGATTGTCTCAAAAAAAGAAAAGAAAAAAATCCAAATCCATACATTACAGGTCTATGCCATATTTAGAGATTCCCAACCAATAATTAACATGATACATTTTTATAAATCTTTCCAAGCATTTTCACATCCAAATTCTACCTAATCCACCACAGAGCAAGTGGTCTACAAGCTTAACTTACTTAAAGTTCATAAGGAACAAAGAATTCGAAGAAGGAAAAAGAGATCATCTCTAATTTTGTCAGTTACCATCCTTTCATCTTCATTGAAAATGCCATGAGGTTACAGGAGGATAGCTAAGCAGGAAATGAATTCAAGAAAATATAGAAAACATGCATACAGGAAAAGACTATGAAAAAAAGAAACACCATTTCTAAGACGAAGATAAACAAAGGAAAAAAGTATAACAGAAAAGGAAGAGCCCACAATTCCTTCCCAAGTAATTCTTTTCATTTAAAAAAAAAAAAAAAAAAAACTTGGGCAGTGCCTATGGCTCAAAGGAGTAAGGCGCTGGCCCCATATGCTGGAGGTGGCGGGTTCAAACCCAGCTCCCATCAAAAACAAACAAACAAAAAAACTGAAGAGTCTTGGCAAAGTTGCACAGTGGTTACAGCCTCAGCCACATACACCAAGGCTGGTGGGTTCAAACCCAGCCCAGGCCTACTAAATGACAACTGTAACAAAAAAAAATAGGTAGGTGTTTTGGCAGGCACCTATAGTCCCAGCTACTTGGGAGGCTGAGGCAAGAGAATCACTTAAGCCCAAGAGTTTGAGGTTGCTGTGAGCTGTGATGGCACAGCTCTCTACTGAGGGCGTCACAATGAGACTCTGCCTCAAAAAAAACCCCCAAAACCAAAAAACCAAAAAACTGAGGAGTTCAGAATTACAATTGCAGAGACAGTAAGAAAGTTGTACAATTATTATAATAACTACTAGCTGGAGAAGAACAAATCCCACAGGCTTTAATTTTACATGTACCAGGTGAAAAGTTAAAACTATAAAACAAGAAAATAATCCAAATAATAAAGTGTATTTCAAAGGACTTTATACTAAACTTGAACACAATTTTAACCATGCATGAACATATCATTCTGTTTTTCTTTAGTTACTGATTTGAGAGGCAAATACCCAGTAGCTCCTCTCAAAATCTTTCATTCTTCCCATTAAGTTACAAATGGTAGTTCTTTATTTTTTTTAAAGTAAATATTAAAAACTGAACCAACACTCCTAGATGAAGACTTTAGTTACTTACCAAAGCAGGTATAATGTTTGCTAATGTGACTCTCTCTAGTTCTTTTTTTTTTTTTGAGACAGAGTCTCAAGCTGTCGCCCTGGGTAGAGTTATAGTTGTAGTCGCCGTGGTGTCATAGTTTTCAGCAACCTCAAACTCTTGGGCTCAACTGATCCTCTTGCCTCAGTTTTTTTTTCTGTTTTTAGTAGAGACAGGGGTCTTGCTCTTGCTAAGGCTGGTCTCCAACTCATGAGCTCAAGCAATCCACCCACCTTGGCTGCCCAGAATGCTAGGATTACAGGGTGTGAGCCACTGTGCCCGGCCCACTCACTCTAGTTCTAAGATTAGGGGACTATAACTATGTCTATGCTACCTAAAACAATCTATTTTTTTCCTACTGGAATCTAAGATAGCTTACTGAAGTTAACAGATTCTTTATTCGGAGTGTACAATATTTTGTCATTATTATAATTATCGTTCCAGAAATGTGTCATGGTTATCTTTGAGAAAGCAGAATTCGGCCAGGAAGGAAGGAAAGGATTATTTCTTATATGATCAAAATAAACTACTATTAAATGTATAAAAAGTCAATTAATACTTTCCCAGTGGCCTAGACACAGTGGCTCACACCTCTAATCCTAGTACTTTGGGAAGCTAAGGCAGGTGAATCACTTGGCTCAGAAGTTCAAGATCAGCCTGAGCAAGAAAGAGATCCTGTCTCTACTAAAAAAAATAGCCGGGTATTGTGGTAAGTACCTATAGTCCCAGCTATTCAGGAGGCTGAGGCAAGAGGATTGCTTGAGCCCAAGAGTCGGAAGTTGCTGTGAGCTATGATGCAATGGCACTCTACCCAGGACACAAGAAAGAGTGTGTCTCCAAAAAAATCCAACTTTCCAACACATATACCTTTACCTTCTAGAGTTAAGAAAATAACTAATCACTGTTAAGTTTTTCTTTTCAGAGTTATTTGTGCTACTCCTTTCTGTTTCTAAGCATAATGTGACCGTGATGTATAAAGAATTTCCATAGGAGACAGTAAAAAATCATAGCTTATACATGTATATTCTATTATAAAAATTATGCAATCCAAAGTAGTCTAAAATATTGAGTTTAAATTGTAACCATTCTTTTACAAGTTTTCAGTACTTAGATGCAGATAATCATAAATTATAATCATAATTGTATTTAATTAAATATTATTTAAATTAGAATAATTATATTTAAGGTTTGCTCTGAAATTTACAAACCATGCCAAAGTGAAAATTTCTTAGGCTTTAAACATTTGACATTTTAAATCAACTAAATTCAATTAATCTAAGCACTGCTTTGCAAAGTAAAAAAGGAGGGTGGCGCCTGTGGCTCAAAGGAGTAGGGCGCCAGCCCCATATGCCAGAGGTGGCGGGTTCAAACCCAGCCATGGACAAAAACTGAAAAAAAAAAAAAAAAGTAAAAAAGGAATAAAAAGGATGCACAAGACAATCATTAATTTCTTTTTTAGAATCTCTTTCGATAAACCTACTACTACTTCTTACCATCATAAGGACACTGTAAGGAGAAAATACATACACAAAAGACAATGGTAACTGAATTTAAATAATAAAGTAAAAACTAGTATGCCAATCTTATTTAACTTGTAAAAAGAAAAAATCACCACCAAATAGGATATTCATTAATCCTTAATACAATCTCTCCTTCCCAATAAATTTACAAAGATCCAGCTAATAATTTTAATGGGAAAAAACTTTATTTATAATATAAAGTTTAGCCCTTAAAATTTAACTCTAAAAATCATTAATTCAACCCACTCTTTATTCTGCCACCAAGTTACTTATTCTTTTTGTTTTTTTAGAGACAGAGTCTCACTTTGTCACCCTTGATAGAGTGCTGTGGCATCACAGCTCACAACAACCTCCAGCTCTTGGGCTTAGGTGATTCTCTTGCCTCAGCCTCCTGAGTAAGCTGGGACTACAGGCACCTGCCACAACGCCTGGCTATTTTTTTGTTGTAGTTTGGCCGGAACGGGTTTGAACCCTCCACCTTCGGTATATGGGGCCAGCGCCCTACACACTGAGCCACAGGTGCCGCCCCAAGTAACTTATTCTTAAAGGTCACTGTAGGAAAACTAACTTAATATTTTATTATCTACAGACTAAGGTGTTATAGATATAAAAAAAACAAAAAGCAAAACAACACAACTTTAGCCCTTATAAATTAATGCATTCACGTCAAAACACTAAACTTCAATAAACACTGGAAAATCTATCTGGTCAAGGCAGTAAAAAACATAACTATCATTTCTTCGACATTTTCCAAATAAAATATGATAGATTTTTCTCTATAAATATTTAAGACAACCAGTCTCAGAAAATCAGTCATCTCTGCAGTAAAAACTATTTGAGTATAGTCAAAACAAACATTTTGTAACCTTTGAAATCATAAACTTTCAAAATTCTGAAATTTTCAGAATCTGTATTAATTAAAAATACAGATTTCAAACCTTGCAGACTTCAAATACTTAAGTTTATCACTCCAACAACAAAAAATAGAACACAATCTTTTGTAGTCTTACTTTAAAACAGAAAAATGTAAAAAAGCTAAAATTCTCTTTTATTTATTTATTCTTGAAACAGAGTCTCACTTGGTCACCCCCAGTAGAGTACTGTGGCATCATAGTTCATAGCAACCTCAGACTCCTGGGTTCAAATGATCCTCTTGCCTCAGCCTCCCTGGTAGCTGGGACAACAGGCACCTGCCACAATGCCTGGCTATTTTTAGACACAGAGTCTTACTCTAACTCAAGCTGGTCTGGAACTTGTGAGCTCAGGCAATTTGTCAGTGTTGCCCTGCCAGAGTGCTGGAATATAGGTATGAGCCACAACACCTGGCCCAACATTGTCCTTTAGAAAGATGAACACTGAAAATAAAGATTACTATTTAAAGAAGTAGTGCGGGTAATGCCTGTGGCTCAAACGAGTAGGACGCTGGCCCCATATGCCGAAAGTGGTGGGTTCAAACCCAGCTCCGGCCAAAAACTGCAAAAAAAAAAAAACCCCCAAAATGAAAACAAATAAAAAAGCAATACCAAAAGTTTGATTTAATTACCATATAAGAATTTTTACTAACGGATTGAGACATAAGGAACACTATAAATTTATCAAAAAGGAAAAGTTATTTTTACATTAAACCTATAAAAAAACTTCTAAATATAGCAATTTTACTGAATCAAAATGGAAGCTGTTAAATATAATGACTAATGCCCACTATATTCTTTGTGATAGAAATCAGGTTATAATGGGGTGTAGCAGAGTGTGTGTGTGTTTCCATTAAAACTGTATCTAGTGAGGCAGGTGCTCTGGCACCTGAAGTTTGAGCTACTCAGGAGACTAAGGCAGGAAGATCGCCCGATCCCGTAAGTTCAAGTCCAGCCTGGGCAACATAGTAAGATTCCTTTCTCTTAAAAAAAAAAAAAGGCTGTCTTAAGAAAAATTTTGATGAAAAATAGGTAAATTGTACACTTCTATAGATTTTTAACACCAGGCAATGGTGTCAAACAGTGACTTTGGTATCTTTCACTGCATATTCATTCCTCCATTCTGTTATTGTTAAAGAAATTTAATTTAAATTAGCCACAATGCTTGGATAAACTACTATGTTTCTACCTAGAAAAGAACTGAAAGTCAGAATGTTATTTTGCTCCAATAAGCATCTATACTTTTCAAAAATTAAGTAGTAATGATTAATGAGATCTCAAAGATTTTTAATATTCGGAAGTAGATCTGAAATAAAGCTAGAAATTCATTTTAGACTTAATATGAACATTTTCCTCATAATCTTTTCTCCCAAAGTCAATCCTCTACTTCCTCAAAATAAATTTGGTTAAATAGAAGTTATTCAGAACTTTAGATTTATAGGACTATTACTCCTAAGTGACACTTATGAAGACAGAGGGAAAGGAACACACAATATATCTAAGAGTTGTTTCATCTGTCCCCAAATTACATCCTTTTGTATAATTTTCAAACTGTGCTTACCTACATAATAAAATACTTGAAAACACAAGGCCAAATACCCCCAAGTATCTTCTATGAAATAAAAGAACATATAAAAACACAAATGAAGATGTGCACAAGCATATAGAAATATACATTTACACACAAAACATGAGTTAGCATATTCCTATATCAGATTTAGTTAGGATGAACAAATATATATAAATATCCACACCTTAAGCAAGATAAAGTAAGGTATATTCATTCAAATGTAAAAAGAACTAAATAGTATGAAATCATATTCTTATTTCACTAAAAGCAGTGTAACAAAGATCAGTGTTGAGAGCACTGAGGCTAGTTTTAAGCCTCATAACTTTAAAAAGTAATGTAAAGATATGAGAGAATATTTTTTATTTTATTTTATTTATTTATTTTTTGAGACAGAGCCTCAAGCTGTCACCCTGGGTAGAGTGCCGTGTTATCACAGCTCACAGCAACCTCCAATTCCTGAGCTCAAGCGAGTCTCCTGCCTCCACCTCCCAAGTAGCTGGGACTACAGGCACCAGCCACAACGTCTGGCCATTTTTGGTTGCAGCCGTCATTGTTGGTTGGCAGGCCGGGGCTGGATTCAAAACTGCCAGCTGTGGTGCATTTGGCTGGCACCTTAGACGCTTGAGCCACAGGCGCCAAGCCAAGAGAATATTTAAAGTTGAAAAGAACAGCAAAAGAGTTTAAAACAACAGAGAAAGATTATGGGATTTACAACATGCTGGATTAGGAGGTTTAAAGGCTGTGAAATACATACGTAAAAGATAAGAAGAATCATAAGGATTAAACAGCGCTATAATTAGCTGAGGTCTTTTTCCTAAAAAAGAGTAAATGAAAGCAAAGATCAAAGAAATATTTTTTATAGAACCCTGGAGGAGAGGTATTAAAAGAGGCCAGGTAGATTGCTTGAACTCGGGAGTTTGAGACGAGCCTGAGCAAGAGGGAGAGACTCTGTCTCTACCAAAAATAGAACAACTCAGGCATGATGATTGCTTGAGCCCAAGAATTTGAGGTTGCTGTGAGCTATGATGATGCTATGGCACTCTACCCAGGGCCACAAAGTGAGATTCTGTCTCAAAAAATAAAACAAAAAAGAGGCATTAAAAGAGGTGGTGGTGATACTGAAGGGAAGATTATCTAGGACAGTTCAGGTAAAGGTCTCTGTTTGAAGACAAGATGAGTTACAAGGCCTCTGAAATGAATTCCATTTCAATTTTTTAATCTTAAGAAACACAATCTAATAAAGAAAAGTATCCAAACCATCCAGTGAGAAAACTACAGTTGGCACTACAGGAAAATTAGTACTAGAAGAAATATAATACTCCATAAGACATATCTTATGACTAATACTGTCCAAAATACTTTTATATTAGAATTATACTGCATAAAATTGAATACAGAGAAATGAAACATCATTAGAACCATCTTAGAGCTTCTTCTAACTAAGCAGTGACTCACAGCCTCTTATTTCTTATCATTAGAACCATCTTAGAGCTTCTTCTAACTAAGCAGTGACTCACAGCCTCTTTATTTCTTCCAGAACTTGCAAGTGCATGGGTGTAGGGAGATAGCTTGAGAAGAAAGATCAATATGTATGCATTACGTGATAAATATGTAAACTACAGAAAAAACTCTCTAAGTGATTGATATACCTTTGTATAGCTCTGCTGGGGAATTCTGTTTGAAATACAGATATGCTACTTATAGCTTAAAAATAATTTTGACACACAGATGAATTAGCTGAAATATAATTTTACCTATAAAATGAACAGAGGCATCAACTAAGGTACCCTATATTAAGTTAGTACTGTATTCTTACATATTTAAAATTCTGAAGAGAAAATACAAAGTTTTATCAAAAGTTAGATTTAGGTATGAACTATAAAAAAAATTGTTTGACATTATCTACAAAATAGATAAAATTAGTTTAAAATTCGATTGTAGAAAATCATCCTAGTTTCTACCCACTATTCTACTCAGGTGTTTTCATAACAACCAAAAGTATTACAACAAAAGATTATAAAAAACATTTAAAATGCAATTTTATAAAATTTTTATTTACACTTTAAAATTTAAACAACTTGGCTGGGAACATCCTTTGTGATGGTCTTTGTTTATCTGAAACTATTTAAACTTTAAGATAGGCTCACTAATTTTTCTCAAGGGCAAACAACAAATGTTGCTAGTTGAAAATAGCCAACTTAATGATTATTTGTGACATAAACTTGATCTTGTGAGCCTAGAGAGCCTCCCCACCTCTGTCTCCCATCTGGAGGAAGAGGTCTTTGTGGGCTTTTGTGTGATGGTTCCACTGAATTCATTACAATAGAGATGGACATTTGATATTCATAACGATCCAACATCTGAGCAATCTTCTTTCGAGACACACCATGTTTATTCCTCCTACCAAAAAAGAAAAGGATTGTAAATCTTTTCTTTAGAATGTAAAGGTTTACAGAGTAAACTATTTTAGAGGAAAAGCATACAGATTCTAAATTATATTTTGCAAATAAACATTAGAATATGTATTGCATTTACCCACATTTTATATAAAAAGACTTATATTGGCTATCTTTAAGTTTTTGACAATATTTTTGAAGGTTTAAAACACTATAAGTCATAGCAAAATGCAATTAATTTATAACTTTTTCACATAAAACTACCTAGTCACTGAACCTGCTGACTATATCCTCATCTTTTTTTTTGTTATTTATGTATTTATTTTTTAAGAGACAGAGCCTTACTTTGTCACCCTCTGTAGAGTACTATGGCATCATAGCTCACGGCAACCTCCAACTCATGGGCTTAGGTGATTCTCTTGCCTCAGCCTCCCACGTAGCTGGGACTACAGGAGCACCAACACAATGCCCGGCTATTTTTTGTTGCAGTTTGGCCAAGGCCGGGCTCAAACTCGCCACCCTCATGAGGTACATGGGACCAGCGCCCTACCCACTGAGCTACCTACCACCAGTGCCCCCCAATATATCCCCATCTTTTAATAAAAACATCAAAGATTATGAAATACTACTTTAAGAATTAAAGGATTAAAAAAGAAGAAGAAGAAGAAGAAGAATTAAAGGATTGAGTGGACTTCTAGGACTTAGAAAAATCCACATAAAATATTTTTATTTTTTAAAAAGTTATTTTATGATAGTTCTTACATTTTTAAAATATTAATACAATATTATTAGAGACACACAATTTAGACATCTCTCACAAACAATGTTGAGTGAAAGAAACTAGACATAATGAATACAGATTTTATAATTATATATTCTTATATAATTTAAAGAATTATATATAATATAATATTTTAAATCTTATATAATTTTATATATATATATATAAAAGTTTGACAGAAGGCAAACTAAACTATGGTATTAAGGCAAAAGACATCATAGTAAAACGAAAAAAATAAGAAAGTAATTATGATTACCAAGGAAAACCTGCAGTTATCTTTAGAGACTGAAAGGTAATTGTGACTGGGAAGAGGAACGGCAAAGAGCTTCTGAGGTGCTAATCATGTTCCCATGACATGGGTGATAAATAAATGTATATTGGTCTTAAAAGAACTTTGTTGGGTTGTATATTTATATTTTATGTACTTTTCTGTATGTAAGTTTATAGGACAACAAAAAGTGGTTTAAAATTTATTTTTGAGCCTCAAAGAACCTTTTTTTTGAGACAGAGCCTCAAGCTGTCACCCTGGGTAGAGTGCTGTGGCATCACAACTCACAGCAACCTCCAATTCCTGGGCTCAAGCGAGTCTCATGCCTCCGCCTCCCAAGTAGCTGGGACTATAGGCGCCCGCCACAACGCCTGGCCATTTTTTGGTTGCAGCCGTCATTGTTGTTTGGTGGGCTGGGCTGGATTCAAACCCACCAGCTCAGGTGTACGTGGCTGGTGCCTTAGCCCGTTGAGCCACAGGCGCTGGGCCACCCTCAAAGAACATTTGACAACTTATTTTACCCTCAAAAGTTTTCTGTGACTTGACTTGGACAGGACAGACATACAGAAACATATTTTACTTAACATTATAGTTCTAGATGTACTAATGCTAACTCATTTTTCCCAGAAAAAAAGCCAGAGAAATGTTTACTTTTCAAATCCGATATTTACATACAAGAGAAAACAAAAAAGATAGGATAAAAAAAGATCTGAAGTTGAAATTTTGCAGGATATGATTAAATCACTAAGATATCGAAATTAATAACTGAATTCTTTTCAAAAATCAAAGTATTACAGGTATCAGTTAAGCTGGCATTTTTATGTAAAGTAAACGTATATCAAGAAAGTAATAAATTTCAACAGTCTCTCAAATATCAGTTTTTAAACTGTCTCTTCCATCTTGGGTGTGATACACACACACATAGTTAGGCCAGCAAATAATGCAGATAGTAATACTAATAAATTTATCAGTTAACCAATCTGTATAGGGACATACTATAGAATGCAAATAAGAGAAAGGAAGAAAGTAGCCAAAGGAAGAAAAGGCAAAGGGAAAGAATAAAATTAGCTGGACCCCATACACAGAATAACAGCTTGAAGCTAACAGAGGGCAAACTGAGTACAAGGTGAAAAGTTACCTTAAAAAAGGGGGTGTGATGATTGCACAACCTTCTGAATATGCTGGAAACCATTGAATTATACTTTAATGGGTGGAATGTAAGGTATGCAAATTACATCTCAATAAAGTTGGTACCAAAAGAGGGGGGCAATGAAAGCAAGGAAAGAAAAAAGTCATAGTCAGGAAAACATAAAGGTAAACATAAATGGAAGAGCAGAGTTGAAATTAATACAAGTCCACAATCTCTCAGTTAGGAAGTCTAATAAGCTCTGAAAATTAAGGTTTTTGTTGACTCACATGGCAGCAAACCCATCTATAGTCGTCTGGCAGTGCAACCTACTCAGAATTAACATTAGATTAGGAAGAATCATTCTTTTCTACTTAGCTAACTAGTCATGATTTGCTGCAGAAATATTTACATGTTTGATCGTTGACAGGCTGCCCCAAATTCTAGAAGGGATGTCAAATAATTGGTATATATGCACTATGTTACCCTTCTAAAATTCAAAATACCTAAATTTCAAAACACATTGATTTCAAGGATCTTGATATGGGATTATGGACCTGTAGTTGCAAAGATGAAAATGAAGGAGTAAGATGAAAGCACAAGGTAAAAAGTTGATGGGGCCTAAAATGGGAAGAAGCAGCTAGAAGGACAATGCACTAGAGAACTGGTTAGGCCAAAACGAGACAGAAAAGTCCTAATTTTACCCTCAAAGTTCCTTGCACCTAGCATCCAATAAACTGTAAAATGATGCAGGAATTCACAAAGGGGGGGAAAAGATAAGAATTTAATAAAAATTCAAGTGCCTTACTTTTCTAATTCTTCAGGATCAAATTTCCACCAAGTTTCAGGTTCATGAAACTCTACTGTGTATCCTTTTCCTATGGCCTACACAAAGAAAAGGAAGAAGACAAAAACCCAGAGAATACTTCTTAAAGTAAAAAGAAGGCAGACAGATATAAATTTCATTAGACAATACTCCCAAATTTGGTCAACCAAGAGAAAGTGTTACTTTATAAAATAATATGGTTTATAAAAAATTTAAGACTATATAACCAGACAAATTCCAACTATGATTCTCAAGGTCAGACAAAACTAGTAAGATGAGCTTATTTCTTACTAAGTACCATTCATAATTTTTAACAAACTAAGCAAACCAACAAACTTCTGTATAAAACAAGGACAAATGTTTTAATAATTAAAGTCAACTGGCCAACATTTCAGAATATAAAAAAACTGAAAAGTATAAAAAATAAAAACTCTCTCATATTTCATATTTACCATTTCCACGTATGGTTTCATTTCCCATGCTTGTGTATTAGTGTTGTCTATTATAACTGGAGATCTCCCCTGATCAATAGCTTGTTTTGCTGAAATAAGAAACAAATTTAAAAAATAAAAACAAAACCCAGAATTATTAGGTTAAAATACACAAAGAAAATACAATTTTAAACATTTATTATTGGGAAATAAACTACATCTCTACTCCAAACCAAAATTGTGCAATCACTTTTTTTTTTTTTGCAGTTTTTGGCCAGGGCTGGGTTTGAACCCGCCACCTCCGGCAAATGGAGCTGGCGCCTTACTCCTTTGAGCCACAGGCACCGCCAATGCAATCACTTTTTTAACTGCTACTAAAAGAAACAATAACAACAAAACCCTCCATTAGGTTAACAGGGAAATAAAGAAACATAACCACATGCCAGGTATATTCTCCAGAATAGATGTTGGTTTTCAGAAAAAGACCTTTGGGGACATTTATTAAATTTACAAGAAAGCTTTGGTCTAAAGCGAACATTCATTTGCAGGAAATATAGGCGATAAAGAAACAAGTTACTTCTGAATATGGACAGAGTATGAGAAGGGTGAAAATTTATTAATGTGGAAAGATGGAGATTATTAAATGAAAACAGCAAGTTACATGACAATAGTTAAATATTATCTTATTTAGGTCGAAATACAGAGTTGGGAAGATTTACTAACATATTAAAAGTACTCATCTATAGGTGGTAGGAATCTTTGCATTTCATGTTTATCTTTATTTTCTAATTTCCTACAATGTACAAATAATAAATAATGCTTTTGAAATAAAAAAGCTTACATTTAAAAAATTATGGATTTATCATTACTTATGATCAAAACGTTATATATCAAGTAGCTAAATACCACAATTAAGTGAGTTTGTGGAGACTATGATCCTCAAATTGGGACTTGAGGTAGAAAAGAACTTTTCGAAACTGTATCTCCCTATCCCAATGCCTTTTCTACCATGAGAGGAGAATCACTGTCACAGAGGGCCATTGTTAATAACAACAGTGTATATACTGTTTAGGTACACAAGACAAGAAAAATGATTAAATTAAGAACATTTGATGAAATTTAAAAGGCAAAATGCAAACATAAGGAAATTTTCTTGGGACTTGGGATTCAAACCACTAAGTTCAAAAGAATAAAACATTTATATATCTGTCTAAAACAGAATTCTAAAGGTGAGTTAGAATATGACTATGGCAGAATACATATTTGGGAATATTAAACGAAATTTAGAATTTGAATCACAAATAACTTATTATCACTCATTAGCTCTAGCATCAAGATGCTATCATCTCCCATTGTTCTATCTCCAATCACAGAAATCAAATCTTCCATTAAAAAAAAATTACTGGGGCGGCGCCTGTGGCTCATTGAGGAGGGCACCAGCCCCATATGCCGGAGGTGGCAGGTTCAAACCCAGTCCTGGCCAAACACACACACACACGGCTCTTAAAAAAAATTTCTGAAATGGGTGGCACCTGTGGCTCAAGGAGTAGGGTGCTGGCCCCATATATGGGGGATAGCAGGTTCAAGCCTGGCCCTGGCTAAAACTGCAAAAAAAAAAAAAAGTTACTGAAATAATTATCCAAATGTCTGTTAGGCTCACACATCCAAGAAGTTGTGTTCCACAAAAGGAGCTTAATAGCCAAATAAATCTAATTTGTAGAAATGGGGGGGTATCCTCTGTTCATAAATAATCATCATCTAATACCAGCCAGTATACTCCACAAGAATGGAGCTCCTAAGTAAACAATGTTTGAATACCTAAATGATGACAGTAGTTTTCTTAAACAAATTAACTATCATACTTTTAAGAAAGAATGACACCTTAGAGATGTTTTCCATTTTTAAGTATTCTAAAATTAATTTAGATTCTTCTAATAATAAACATGAGGCAGACAGATTTTCCCGAAATGGTACCTGGCATCTAAAGGTATTAACATCCTTCTTTATTATACTGATAAGAAAACCAGTAGTTTGGCTGGGCACCATGACTCACACTTGTAATTCTAGCTAGCACTCTGGGAGGCCTAGACAGGCAGATCCCTGGAGCTCAGGATTTTGAGACCAGTCTAAGCAAGAGTGAGAGCCTGTCTCTACCAAAAATACAAAAAATTAGCCAGGCATTGTGGTTGGGGTCTGTAATCCTAGCTACTCAGGAGACGGAGGCAGGAGGGTCACCTGAACCCAGGGGTTTGAGGCTATGAACTAGAATGAGACTCTGGCACTGAGCAACAGAGACTCTGTCTCAAAAAAAAAAAAAAAGAAAGAAAAGAAAAGAAAAGGAAGAAGAGAAAACTAGTAGCTTATCCAGACATCATTATTCTATTCAAAAAGTACAATTAACATAATTCAGATCAGATGCCATAAACATTTCAATGAAATATTCTACACTTTGAGTATTGCAATGAGAAAAAAATGTCCTACACAAACTTTCTAGTCCATCAAAGGTATAATGATTCTGGTCCACTATCTTTATTTATTTCATTTATCACCTAATCTTCTTTCCCTTTAGCCCAAACATAACTCCAAACACTTTTAGAATTATAATACTATCATTATTTGATTTGGGTAACAATGCCTAATGGCATTTTAAAAAAATCAAAGAGGGGAGGCGCCTGTGGCTCATCAAGTAGGGTGCCAGCCCCATATACCGAAGGTGGTGGGTTCAAACCCGACTTCAGCCAAACTGTAAAAACAGAAACATAGCTGGACGTTGTGGCGGGTGCCTGTATTCCTAGCTACTCGGGAGGCTGAGGCAAGAAAATCGCCTAAGCCCAGGAGTTGGAGGTTGGTATGAGCTGGTAGAGTGGCATGGTACCAAGGGCGATAAAAAAATAAAAATAAAAAATAAAAACATCAAAGAGGCCAAGAGCAGTGGCGCATGCCTGTAATTCTAGCACTCTGGGAGGCCAAGACAAAAGGATCATTCACACTCAGGAATTCAAGACCAGCCTGAACAAGAACGAGACCCCATCTCCTCTTAAAAAAAGAAAAAAAAGAAAAGAAAGAAAGAAAATAGAAAAAATTAGCTGGGCATGGGGGTATATGCCTGTAGTTCCAGTTACTCAGGAGGCTCAGGCAGGAGGCTCCCTTGATCCTGGGAGAATGAGCTATGATGATGCCACTGCACTCTAACCGGGGAGACATAGCAAGACTCTATCTCGAAAAAATTAAATAAAAATAAAATAAAATAAGAATATTTTTAGAGTTTTTTTTTACCATTCTCTAATATATCTGTCATAAAAACAACATAATGAAACTTGACATTTAAACATTTCTGAAAAATATGAACAGAATGAAAACTTTTTGCTCAAAAATATCCTCTTATTACCTACACACGGTGGCTCATGCCTGTAATCCTAGCACTTTGGAAGGCTGAGGCAGGTGGATTACTTGAGCTCAGAGTTCAAGACCAGCCCAAGCAAGAGAAAGACCCTATCTCTACTAAAAAACAGAAAAATTAACCACGCATTGTGCTGGGAACCTGTAGTCCCAGCTAAGGGAGGCTGAAGCAAGAGGATCACTTGAGTCCATAAGTTTGAGGTTGCTGTGAGCTATGACACTATAGTACTTTACCCAGGGCGACAGAATGAGACTCTGTCTAAACAAACAAACAAAAACACACCTCATTGATATTCCTTACTCTAATTGAAAATTAAAAGAGAAAGCATTTATGTATACTTGTATATGCTACACTTTAGGACAACCTTAGTTGGTAGCTTTAATTGAGATAAAATTCTGTAACACTTCATCACAGAAGAATTTTACCTACGAAACATGGAAGGTATAACAGACCTAAAAAAATCACCATTTTGCAACTGTTAATGGAATAACTGACTCAGGAAACAATTCCTGGTTGGATAAAACCATCCAACCAAGATACATGGTTGATAGGAAACTTGGTAATAGAGCAGGCCATTCGTGTGAAGCTACTCCCTAAGACTGAGACAACTAAATATCTGTTTGCCAAGAAAAAAAAAAAAAAGTTGAACAATCAAACCTCCAGAGCAAATTTCCATGTCCAGAAAATACAGGAGGACCAAGAGGACCAAGTTAAATGGTTACTACCAGGAAGCAAACAGAGCACTAAAAGATATGGAACATTCTACAAGACAAATGATCTCATTTCTGCAACAAGCTAATAGGACAAGAGTTAAAAGAAGGAAAATTAACTAGATCAACATAATTAACAGAAATATAAAATAAAACATAAATAAAATAAAACTGAATTCTCCCAATTGTCTTGGAAGACAATTGGGAGAATTCAGTTATAGGCTAAGTTACATGATGCCAAGGAACTGGGATCTTTTCATCGTGTGTAATAATGGCATTGCAGTTAAATGAAATGTAAATAAGTAAAAAGGTTAATATGAAATGTATAACATATGATGTCTAAAATTGGGTTTAAAATACTTTAGCAAATTAAAAAAAGAGGGAGCTAAAAACAAAAAGGATAAAACTCATGTATCAAAATCTTGATAACTGGCTTGGTACCTGTGGCTCAACAGGTTAAGGCGCCAGCCACGTACATCCAGCCGGGGCTCGCCAACCACAATGACGGCTGCAACCGACAAAAAAAAAAAATGGCCGGGCTTTGTGGTGGGTGCCTGTAGTCCCAGCTACTTGGGAGGCGGAGGCAAGAGACTCACTTGCGCCCAGGAATTGGAGGTTGCTGTGAGCTGTGATGCCACAGCACTCTCTCCAGGGTGACAGCTTGAGGCTCTGTCTCAAAATAAATAAATAAACAAACAAAATCTTGATAACTGATAATTCTGGTGCTGGTGTATGAGATTCATTATGCTCTCTCTAATCTAGGTTTAAATTTTTTTTTTTTTTGGTAGAGACAGAGTCTCACTTTATTGCCTTCAGTAGAGTGCCATGACGTCATACAGAGCTCACAGCAACCTCCAACTCTTGGGCTTAGGCGATTCTCCTGCCTCAGTCTCCCAAGTAGCTGGGACTACAGGCGCCCGCCACAACACCCGGCTATTTTTCTGTTTTGCAATTCGGCCCAAGGCCGGGTTTGAACCCGTCACCTTTGGTATATGGGGCCGGCGCCCTACTCGATAAGCCACAGGTGCTGCCCTAGTTTTAAAATTTTTCACAAGCGGCTAAGGCGCCAGCCACATACACCAGAGCTGGAGGGTTCAAATCCAGCCCAGGCCTGCCAAACAACGACAACAACAACAACAAAAAAAATAGCCAGGAGCTGGGGCCGGCACCTGTAGGCCCAGCTACTTGGAAGGCTGAGGCCAAGAGAATCACTTAAGCCCAGGAGCTGGAGGCTGCTGTGTGTTGCCACAGCACTCAACCCAGGGCAACAGCTTGAGGCTCTTGACTCAAAAAAAAAAAAATTTCAGGCTCGGCGCCTGTGGCTCAACGGGCTAAGGCGCCAGCCACAAATACCTGAGCTGGTGGGTTTGAATCCAGCTTGGGCCTGCCAAACAACAAGGACGGCTGCAACCAAAAAATGGCCGGGCGTTGTGGTGGGCACCTGTAGTCTCAGCTACTTGGGAGGCAGAGGCGGAAGACTCGCTTGAGCCCAGGAGTTGGAGGTTGCTGTGAGCTGTGATGCCACAGCACTCTACCCAGGGTGACAGCTTGAGGCTCTGTCTCAAAAAAAAAAAAAAAAAAAAAATTTCATAATAAAAGCTATTTGTTTAACTAGCAATGCATTCACCTTTTAAAAATAATTTTGACTGCACATAAGAACCACCTGGAGAACACTCAAAAAAAAAAAAAAAAAGAAAAGGAAAAAAGAAAATCAACCAAACAAACAAAAACAATGCTCAGGATTCAGCACCCTTAACACAGTGATTACAGTGCCAGCCACATACACAGTAGGGCTAGCGGGTTCGAACCTGGCCCTGGCCAGCTAAACAACAAAGACAACTGCAACCAAAAAATAGGCAGGTATTATGGCTGGTGCCTGTGGTCCCAGCTACTTGGGAGGCTGAGGCAAGAGAAGTGCTTTTAAGCCCAAGAGTTTGAAGTTGCTGTGAGCTGTAAAGCCACAGCATTCTACTAAGGGTGACAAAGTGAGACTGTCTCAAAAAACAAAACAAACAAACAAATGCTTAGGCCCCTCTTCTGATCAATTAAACCAGAATATCTGGGATTGAACAGAGATCACGAGATATATAATAAAGCCTATAAAAATATCCCATAACTCTATGATTTTGCCACCTTGTACTGGTATACTACTCACAATTTATTTTATATAAGTTCTGTGCTTTTTCTTTCTTTCTTTTTTTTTTTGTAGAGACAAGAGTCTCACAAAAATAGACATAAATTTTCTCTTAAAAGGTCCCTATGTGCTTTAAATGTGAAGCCCAGGTTAAGATGTGCACTCTATTAATGATGAACAGAAATTGACCCATGTCCTATAAAAAAATGTATTAAGTTTCTTGTAGAAAAATATCAATGAGAAAAACTTTTAATATTCATAGCCATTACATTTAGTGTTGGAAAACAGTATTATTCTCAAGGAAACACTTTAGAGGTATAACAGTGTCTGAATTTACTCATGAGATATAAAATAAAGCCTATAAAAATATCCCCTAACTCTATGATTTTGCTACCTTGTACTGGTATACTACTCACAGTTTAAAAAATGTTTTATGTAAGTTCTGTGCTTTTCCTTTTTTATTTTTGTAGAGACAGTCTCACTTTTTTGCCCTCAGTAGAGTGCCATGGCATCACAAAGCTCACAGCAACCTCCAACTCCTGCGCTTAGATGATTCTCTTGCCTCAGCTGCCCGAGTGGCTGGGACTATAGGCGCCCGCCACATGCCTGGCTATTTTTGTTGTTGTTGTAGTTTGGCTGAGGCTGGGTTTGAACCCACCACCCGGTATATGGGGCCGGTGCCCCACTTACTGAGCCACAGGCACCGCCCAATTCTCTGCTTTTTCAACACTTCCGATCAGCTACCTCCAATCAGACAGGGCAAATATAATTATCATCACCTTTTAGAGATAAAGAAATTGGCTCTGAAAGCTATTTAAATGGCTCACAAAAGTCATTCAGCTGGTAAAAATCTAAGTTAAGAATAAAACCTAGGTCTTCTGGCTCATAGCCAAATATTCTATCCCAGGAGATGTGGCCTAAAACAAACCTCTGTTCTGGTTCCAGTCATGGGCATCACCAAGTTGATTAACATTATACCTGTACCCATCTTGATGGTGAAAATAGTCATCAGTGCTGAACACAATGCCATCACGACTCTGACCAAGCAGAATTCTGTTAATGAAAGAAATCATAAAAGTGCCATTTATAAAATCTAGCATCATTAGAAATAAGCCACATAGGAAAGGTTATTAGATGAATTTCTGATACTTACCTACAAGTATATAGCCAACAGAAAAGCACAAAAGTTGAACCTTAAAAGGTTTTCAGTTTTCAAATACTACCTCACATCTAAAACTTATTTTTTAATTTCTTTTCTTGAGACAGGTTCTCACTCTGTTATCCAAGCTAGCCTGGCATCATCACAGTTCACTGCAATCTCAAACTCCTGAGATCTTTCTGCCTCAGCCTCTGATGAAGCTAGGAACTACAGGCATGTGCCACCACACCCAACTAATTTTTCTATTTTTTTGTAGAGTTGGGACATCACTCTTATTCAGGCTGATCTCCAACTCCTGATCTCAAGCTATTCTCCCATCTGGGCCTCCCAAAGTGCTAGGACTATAAGCAAGAATCACCACGCCCAGTCTAAGCTTTGTTTTGAAAATATGGTATCAGAAAAAAACGAAAAGCAAAATATGATACCAACTTAAATTTGTAAGGAACAGTGTTGTTTACAAGAGTTCAGAGAATCAGAGAATTCCCCTAACCAATGACTCCTAAGGGACTGTGAGTGTGCTGAGACACACAGAAAGGTAATGATTTGGATCCAATAATAACAATGTAAAGTATTTTGTTTCACTCCTCTCCCTTAACCATTAAGCATATAATTTGGGGGTAGTGGAGGGTTGGAAGATAGTAGAAGGGATTAAATGTGTAAGAACATTGGCCTGGGATGATCCAATAAAAAAGCAGTAAGAAGGATTTCAACTATTACAGATGACATGTCCTCAGCTTATTGTAAAATCATATACCAGCATCCCTTGGTATCCATGAGGAATTGATTCTAGGACCACCCTCGAATACCAAATCCATGGATGATGATGAAGGCCCAGAGTGGTGGCTCAAGCCTGTAATCCTAGCACTGTGGTGGCCACTGGAAGAGGAAAGTTCACTCGAGCACAACGGTTCAAAACCAACCCAAACAAGACCGAGACCCCTTGGCTCGGTGCCTGTAGCCCTGCAGCTAGGGTGCTAGCCACATATACCAGAGCTGATGGGTTCGGACCCAGCCCAGGCCTGCCAAACAACAATTTGACAACTACAACCAAAAAAATAGCCAAGTGTTATGGTGGGCGCCTGTAGTCCCAGCTATTTGGGAGGCTAAGGCAAGAGAATCGCTTAAGTCCACGAGTTTGAGGTTGCTGTGAGCTTTGTCACCACTCTACTGAAGACGACACAGTGAGACTTTGTCTCAAAAAAAAAAAAAAAAAAAAAAAAAAGAAAAAGAAAGAATGAGACCCCATCTTTACCCAAAATAGAAACATTAGCTAGGTGTTGAGGTGGGTGTGCCTGTAGTCCTAGCTAAGTCCTAGCTACTCAAGAGGCTGAGGCAGGAGGATCACTTGAACCCAGGAGTTTGAGGTTGCTTGCTATGAGCTAGGCTGAGACCATGGCATCATAGCCCGGGGCAACAAGTGAGACTGTCTCAAAAAATAAAAAAAGAAAAGAATGATGCTCAAGTCTCAGATATATTAAAGGGCTGTTTGCATGTAAACTATGTACATCTTCCTGGATACTTTAAAGACCTAATACAATGTAAATGCTATGTAAATAGTTGTTATACTGTATTGTGTAGGGAGTAAGGACAAGATAAAAAATGCTGTATGTATGTTTAATATAGATGGAATTGTTTTTTGTCCAATTATTTTCATCGTTGGTTATATCCACAGATGTGGCACTACAGATATGAAGAGTAGACAGTATGTTTTGGAACAAAAATAAAATCATATGTATCAAAATAAAGCAATTTAAAATAAGTATCTCCACTTAAAAAATTGTTCAAATTACTTCAAACAAACCAAATTAAAGTTAACATCTGGAGACTGTAGTTGGATTTCTTTTTTAAGCAGTGATGATTTTTCCAAAATATATCCATGCAACATATTTGGCATCTTATTTGCCTATATAGATAACTTAGAATATGGACATGCATTCTAAAGCAAAGCTCAATTACCCAAAACAAGATGTTGATCATAAGCCACCATACTTAACTATATTCAATAGTACCAGAAATTCAGATATCACCTTTCCTAAACAGATGCTTCCTCTTCTTCCCCACTCAATTACTTTACTAGCAGATGATTTTTAAGATGTTAATAATGCTGGTCACAGTACCTTTTGCCTATAATCCTAGTACTCTGGGAGGCCAGTGTGGGAATATACCTGGAGCTCAGGAATTCTAGACTACATCTCTACTGCAAACAGAAAAACTAGTTGGGCATTGTGGCAAGTGCCTGCAGTTCCAGCTCTGGAGAGGCTGAGACAGGAGGATCATCTGAACCCAGAAGTTTGAGGTTGCTATAAGCAAGGCTGACGCCATAGTATTCTAGCCTGGGCAATAGAATAAAACTATCTCAAAAAAAAAAAAGTTAATAATGCTATACTACATAATTATTATAGTTTTTATATTCAAGAAAAGATTTAAAATTGTCTCAAATTAAAAAAAAAGATGTGGAAGAGTCAGTGTATCAATATATAATCAAACCAGGTCAACATCAAACACAAACCTCTATGAAGAGTATCTTCTTTGTTATTTTTTTGCGGTTTTTGGCGGGGGCTAGGTTTGAACCCGCCACCTCGGCATATGGGGCTGGTGTCCTATTCCTTTGAGCCACAGGCGCCACCCGAACAGTATTTTCTTAAACACATAAATTATAACTAGTGTATAAGTTTAGCTTGGAAAGACTTTTTCCTCTCTGACAGGACAGCCTGTTCATGCATCTTTTTCAAATTCTCCAAACTATCTCAAACTATGAAGCTTTAGGGACTTTAAAAAATAACTATATGAATCTAGGAATATCCGATGTCATACTAAGCATCTGAACCAAAAACAAGTTACTTAAGAACATTAGTATTTTCAAAATTCTTATAGCCTGATTGTATCAGAACTCTTCCAGGTTAAATCAGTTAATAAAGTGAATCCTGGGGATGTCAAAATTTAAGACTGTGAGTAGGTTAATATCTAATTTAAAAAAAAAAAATCAGACCTGGGCTCACAGACCATTTTATTTGTATTATTTCAAAACAACAGCTATCTTTTTGAGAACCTACTATATGCCCCACTTTTTCTTTTTTTTTTTTTAAATAGATGGAGTCTTATTATGTTTTTTACAGTTATGAACTCCTGGGCTCAAGCAATCCTCCTGCCTCAGTCTCTCAAATAGCTAGGACTATAGGCATGTGCCACTGAGCCTGGCTCCAAACATTTTATATATATCTGTGAACTCATTTATTTCTTAGAGCAACTCTGATAATTTGGTATTAAACAAATCTTTGAAGAAAAATAATTTCAGAAGTTAGGTCAACTGAGTTACAAAGATACACTGGTGGGAGACCCAATATACCTACCCTCAAGCCTCCTGGTAATCATACCCTGGTCGCTTATCCTTCCTTCCCTGGAGTGTACTTGAATTTAGTTAGTTACTAGTTTCTAAGGAATAGAATATGGCACAGGTGATGTCACTTCTGAGACTGCAAGAAAAAAAACTGGCTTCTGTCTCTGACTTGGGTCTTCATGCTTTCTATTTCACTTTGAGAGAAATGAGTGGAGAGAGGCCCAACTAGCGAAAGTACTGATTGCTGGAGGCCTCCACAGAGCAAGGAACTAAGGCCTTCAATCCAATGTAGTTTACAAGGAACTGAGTCCTATCAACAATCTCATGAGAGCCCTTAAATGTAACTCTCCCCAAGCCACGCCCTGCAACCAGAATACCCCTAGCCACCTTGATCACAGCACTGGTAGATTAGTAGAATCCATCTAACTTAAGGATACCTAGATTCCTCACTTACAGAAAACCTGACGCAATAAATGATACTTCAAACTACAGAGTTTTAGGGTAACAGTGTATCACCTATTTCTCATTTAAGGAAGGAATAAGTGAATCTTTTTCCCCCAAACAGGTCTACAAGAGAGTTCCTTTTTGTCCAGGCATGAAGGCTCATGCCTATAATCCTAGGACTCTGGAAAGTCAAGGCAGGAGGTTCACTTCAGTTCATGAATTTGAGACCAGCCTGAGCAAGAGCAGAACCCCATCTCTGCTAAAAATAGAAAAACTAGCCAAGTGTTGTGGTGGGCACCTGTAGTCTCAGCTACTGGGGACATTGAGGTAAGAGGATTGTTTGAACCCAGGAGTTTGAAGTTGCAGTGAGCTAGGCTGAGGCCATGGCACACTAGACTGGGCAACAGAGTGAGACTCTGTTTCAAAAAAAAAAGAGAGAGAGAGAGAGGGGCTTGGCATTGTAGCACAGTGGTTACAGTGCCAGCCACATACATCAAAGCTGGCAGGTTTGAATCCAGCCCAGGCCAGGTAAACAACAATTACAACAAAAAAACAGCTGGGCCTTGTGGTGGGCACCTATAGCCTGTAGTCCCAGCTATTCAGGAGGCTGAGGCAAGAAATCGCTTAAGTCCAAGAGTTTGAGGTTGCCGTAAACTGTGATGCCACAGCACTCTACTGAGGGTGACACAGTGAGACTCTGTCTCAAAAAAGGAAAAAAAATTGGTAAATAAAAATTTTATGAAAAAAAAAGAAAGATCATTTTTATGGTTTTTAACACACTGATAGCCACATTAGAACGAAAAAAATTTATCCTTTGGGGCCAGAGTGTTTTATGAGGTCAAGACAGGTCATATATGCCTCACAGGACCTTGAATCAAAACTAGCATAAATTAAATACAATTCACATGGAAATTAATATGTTAAACTGCACATTTCTTTAATGTATTTCTTTCTGTATTTCTTTAATACATCCATGTACATTTAAAAGTGATTTTAAAAAAACTGAGAAAAACTAACACTTCATTAAATGCTTTACCTCCATACTATCTTTGTACACCCCTATCCAAAACGACTTTACTGGGGCACTTCACCCTCTAAACAGTCCTTGAATTAAGAATTAAGAGACCTGTATAAAGAAATATATCTTTCCTCTGGAGTTTAAACTGAGATCTCCCTCCTCCAAAAGTAGAGAGAGGAAAAAAAATTTCTTCCCATATCTCGTTAAACTATCATGCATCCATTAGTTTCTATGGTTGCTATAACAAATTACCACAAACTTGGTGGCTTGAAAAACGGGAATTTATCTTACAGTCCTGAAAATTAGTAGTATGAGTGAACTACAAACAAGGTCCTCTAGAATGTTTTCTTGCCTTTTCCAGCTTCTGAAGTGTTGTCTGTGGTGTCAGATATAAGGAAAAATATGCACAGACCTTTTTCTTCTTTTTTGCTAGTCACTTTCATTAGTGTTTGAGTCTTTACTGTGTGGCCTAAGACAATTCTTATTCTTCCAATGTTCAGCAGAAAAAAGAAGGTTGAACACTCCTGTAAGGCTATCTACACACCTGGATTCATGGGCCTTTCCACCAACTTGAAAGCCAGCAGTATAGCATCTTCTCTCCTGACCTCTGCTTTCAGTCCTTACATCCATCTGACTCTGATGCTTACATACAGGATAGTACTCCATCGCAAAACCTTTAACTTAATCAAATCGGCAAAGCTTCTTTTATTATGCTAGGTAACATACACACAGGTTTTAGGGATTAAGACATGGACCTCTTTGGGGGGACATTATTCAGCCTACCACAGTAAATATCCAGAATAGTTTTAAAAAACACACAAAACCAAAACACCCCTGTTTTCTCCAATTCACTCTGTACTTCTTGCCTGAAAAGAATGATCCCACTATTTTACACATTCTCTAAAATTATATAAAAAAATTCTACATTTCTTTCTAGTTTTTTTTACTTTTGGTCCTTTATCCAGAAGTTATTTTTGTGAATGATACAAGGTAGAGGGGTTTTGTTTCATTTTGTTTTTTTAGGGAGGGAGGAAAGGAAAGAGCTGGGGTAAGACAGAGTTTTAAATACCTTTTTCCATATTGATAGTCAAATACCCTATTCCCATTTACTGAACATTTTTACCTACTGATATATTATAAAATTATACATATAGTAACTTTAGTAATTATAATAAGTTTTAAAATATATTTTAACAGCTGGTAGGGAAAGTTTTATCTCCTTTAAATTGTTCTACATTAACATATCACATGAACTTTAGAATTGACTTATCCAACTTCATACAAAAATCCTTTTGTGGTTTTGATTAGTTTTCACTGAATTTATAAATCAATTAGAGAGAGAAGTGACATCTTAATATTGAGTTGTCCTACCCATAAACGCCAAAACTACAGCCAAGTCTCTCTCGGCTAGGTGCCCATGGCTTAAGCGGCTAAGGTGTCAGCCACATACACCAGAGCTGGGAGGTTCGATTCCAGGCTGGGCCTGGCCAAAAAATAGCTGGGTGTTGTGGCAGCCTCCTGTAGTCCCAGCTACTTGGGAGGAGGAGGCAGGAGAATCGCTTGAGCCCAGGAGTTGGAGGTTGCTGTGCGCTGTGATGCCAGGGCACTCTATCTAGGGTGCTTGAGGCTCTGTCTCAAAAAAAACAAAAACAAAAACAAAAAACTGCCTCTCTCAGAGCCATCAATAAAAACATCTTTTTATAATTTAATTTGTATTAAGTCATAACTGTATATACTTATGATCTGATATACAACGTGGAATGCTTAACTCAAATTAACATAATCATCACCTCACCTCCCTACTTTCGTGGTAAATAAAAATATCTTGAGCACTAACCAGGGCAGAGGCAATTTAGTTTAAAAAAAACCATAGTGAGGTTGGGACTTAGCCCCAAGCTTCTCAAGTTCTAGTTTTAGGACTGAGCTGTGGTGGCTCACACCAGTAATCCTAGCACTCTAGGAGGCCAAGGAGAGTGGACTGCTTGAGCTCAAGTGTTCCAGTCCAGCATGAGCAAAACCGAAACACCATTTCTAAATATAGCAGGGCAGGGCATTATGGCAAGTGCCTGTAGTTCCAGCTACTCAGGAGGCTGAGGTAAAAGAATTGTTTGAGACCAAGAGATTGAAACTACTGTGAGCCACAGCAACAGAAGGAAATTCTGTCACGTGCACGCGCGCGCGCACACACACACGAGTTCTAGTTCCAGCACTTATAAGACATGTAATCTGTGATAAATTTACTGTACCATTCTGTATCCTCATTTATAAAATGAGAATTTTTTTTTTTTTTTTTGAGACAGAGCCTCAAGCTATCACCCTGGGTAGAGTTCTGTGGCATCACAGCTCACAGCAGCCTCCAATTCCTGGGTTCAAGCAAGTCTCTTGTCTCTGCCTCCCAAGCTGGGACTACAGGCGCCCCCCACAACGCCTGGCCATTTTTTGGTTGCAGCCGTCATTGTTGTTTGGCACCCGGGCTGTATTTGAACCCGCCGGCTCAAGTGTACGTGGCTGGCACCTTAGCCCATTGAACCACAGGCGCCAAGCCATAAAATGAGAAATTAAGATCTACCTGTTCTGAGGATAGTCCTGCAGTGTAACCATTCAACAAAGTGTAACTATTACCACTATGAGAGGGGCACTGAGCAAGCTGCTGGGAATTATAGCTGCCGAATTTAGGTCTCTGCTTTACAATCCAGATGACTAGATTAAAAGTATATTTGTTACAAGAATGACTATAACTTATCTTGAAATAATTTAGCACACACAGTGTGAAGTAACATAGATGAATTATGCTACCCTGATCAGGAAATTACATCCCAGGGTCTTGCTAGCTTAGCACAAAGGCTACTCTCCAAAGATGGCTACAAAAGGTTATTACAAGTTCTTCAACTATCTTTTTTATTTTTTTTTTTTTTGAGACAGAGTCTGGCTCTTTCATCCAGACTAGAGTGCTATGCCATTTGTATAGCTCATTGCAACCTCAAACTTCGTTCAAGTTATCCTGCCTCAGCCTCCCAAGGCCACCATGTCCAGCTAATTTTTTCTATTTTTATTTTTTTCGTGTGTATGTATATACACCCGTCTATATACATACATACACACACACATATATTTTGAGACAGAGTCTCACTCTGTTAACCTCAGCCTAGATCATAGCTCACAGCAACCTCAAACTCCTGGGTTCAAGTGATACTCTTGCCTCAGCCTCTTGAGTAGCTAGTAGCTGGGACTACAAGCATGCACCACCACATCACCTAGTTTTTCTATTTTCTAGTAGAGACAGGGTCTAGCTCTTCTTTAGGCTGGTCTTGAATTCCTGAATTCAAGCAATCCCCTACACTGGCCTCCAAGAGTGCTAGGATTATAGACATGAGCCACTGCACTTGGTCATCAACTATCTTTTGTATCTCTGATCCACTCCAGACTTTTTGCTAATATAATAATGAAATTAATGGCTTGTGAAAATACACTCTCATTGGTGAAATCAGCAGAGTACAAGATTAACTAAATATTTCAAATCCCCACCCAATAAGAGTAAAATCTATGGTCTACTCAAGGGACACTCAAGGTTTGATCCCTTAATTGTCCAGTGTCCAACCACTGGTCAAAGGATTTTGTTTGCCTGATTCCAACTACATAGCTAACAAAATTCTACCTCTATGAAATTCTTGAATTTTGCCTCAAGTGAACCTTTCATAAAGGTGTTGTCAGGTTCCTAAAAGGACAGAGAGCTGACACTTCATAATATCTACAAAGGTTGTATGACCTGTTTTGTACTGCATACTCATAAATATTTAAAGCCTGTACCTGTGTTAGAATTTAATCTAAGACTTAACTTTCATTAAAACCTGGAAGCAGGGCAGCGCCTGTGGCTCAAGGAGTAGAGTGCCAGCCCCATATACCAGGGGTGGCGGGTTCAAGCCCAGCCCTGGCCAAAACTGAAAAAATAGGGCGGCTCCTGTGGCTCAGCGAGTAGGGCGCCGGCCCCATATACCGAAGGTGGCGGGTTCAAGTTCGGCCTCGGTCGAACTGCAAAACAAACAAACAAAAAAATAGCCGGGCGCTGTGGCGGGCGCCTGTAGTCCCAGCTACTAGGGAGGCTGAGGCAAGAGAATCGCTTAAGCCCAAGAGCTGGAGGTTGCTGTGAGCAGTGTGACGCCATGGCACTCTACCCAGGGCGA
>CAUYON010093202.1:0-14232 GCA_963573935.1 Arctocebus calabarensis
AAGGGAGGGGTGGGGAGGGGGAGGATGGGTGCCTGACAGTTTTTAACTCAATGCAGGTCGTTAAGTCAACAAATGCAAGTTGAATCATGACGGCTGAGGAGAGGAAACTGCTTCTGCATCCCCCAGGGAGACAGAAGGAGAGGCCCTTCTCCCAGGTGCATGATCTTGCCACAGTCTTGCCTATTTCTCTCTTTTCCTTGACAGGCTTATCAAGGGCTATTTTCTAGTTTCAACATCTATCAGGTTATAAAATATGTATTGGGGGTAAATGGCTCAAAACTCACAGTGCATGTAAGGCAAATGTTCTTTCTTCTCCTGCCTCAAATGCTATAGAATTGTGATATCCTCTACCAATTAACCCCAGCTGGTTATTGGTAGTCCAGGGGGAATTGGAGCTGTCGCCCCCACCCCCACGTCCCAGCAGCCAGCCTGCTCTGCAGCTGTCACTGGCCTCCCTCTCAACCCCTGGGAGCAGGTGGGAGAGTGTGCCATAGCGCACAGTGATGGACCCGTCAGACACATGTCTCCACCTGGGGACAGAGATGGGGCATGCCCTCCATGTCTCATTCATAGAGACAAGTGTCAACACAGGGAGTCACACAGATAGGGACATGGCCTGCCACACTCAGGAAGCTTTCTGGCTCACTTTATCTTGTGGCGGCTGCACAACCACTTAAGTTAGCATGAAACCTCCTGACAGATGAACCCCAGACATGCTGGGTTTGTCCCAACTACATTCAGGCATCAATACTGCATTGATTCACACTTAAGTGTCCTCTGATAGTGCCGTGTGCACCAGGCCTGTCTCAGTCGTCAACTGGCAGCTTCTGTGGAGAAGACACCGCAGGGCCCAGCTTCCCTGATGCCACATGGCAGGTGGCAGGGCACATCAGTGGAGGGAATACGGTGGAAGCTGGCAGGCCTGGGTTCACATCTCACTTCATAAAGTTATTCATGCTCTAAATCCCATGTACTCAATTTTGATATGAGGACAATTAATTAATGATACAGTGGGGCTGGGGAAAGGGGAGAGCAGAGAGAGAAAGAATGAGGGAAGGGTGGGGAAAGGAAGAGTAGAGAGGGGGAAGGAGCGAGGGGGTGGGGTCTTGGTGTGTGCCACACCTTTTGGGGACAAAACATGATTGTAAGAGGGACTTTACCCAACAAATGCAATCAGTGTAACCTGGTTTCATGTACCCTCTATGAATCCCCAACAATAAAAATAAAACAGAAAGTTATTCATGCTCCCTGAGACCAAATTTCCTTGTTTGTCCCATAGGAACAACACCATGTAAGATCAAATAAGCTAATGTGTGAGCACAGAGCACCCAGCACAGTACCTGGGGATGTTCCCCCTGGTCAGAGGCTATTACCACTTGAGAACACGGCTTCTGTGCTGGTCTTTTGGTGGGCAAGGTCCACATCCTTGGAGATCTCATGCCAAGGAACATCCCCGAGGAATACTTCCATCCTAGTATGTGTTTTTTATCAGATATACAGTAAATCCACCATAGCACAGCTCCTCACAACACCCCCTGTCTAGAGAGGGTCCAGGGTGGGCAGTGGGCCTGCACTCAGGGCTGCGGATGCAGCACGTAAAGGGATCTCGTGCATCCCAGAGCTCACCACAGGGTCTGCGGAACCTCCCTGGTCGCCCTCTTCCCTGGGCAGAACCAAGAGCCAGGTGCTGGAGTGTGAGCAGGGTGGGAAGCGTGGGCTGGATGTGGAAAGGGAAAGGGATGTGAAGAATGGGACCACTGCTTACCCTGTCTGGGACCTGCTTCGGGCACCGTGCACAGGGCCACAGCTCACACACCCACACACTAGGCGATCCAGGAGCACGCAAGAGTCCTTCTGTTGATTTATCCCGACCCCACATCAACTAAATGGGTTCTATTCTGACTGGTCCTCTCCCATCCAGCCTCCCTCTCTCTCTCCTCACTGGGCAAGCCTGAGTGAGCCCATCCGCTCTAATTTGGGGCCTCATGGTACATGTTCCATGTGCCCCCATCTCATGGTCAGTGGAGGGTGGCCCTTCCCCTCTTCCTCAGGGCCAAGGAGTGCATGGCCCTTCCTCCCTCTTGACAGTGGGGTTCACACCCCATTCCCTGTTCCTTGGGCCTGTGATGCATCTGCCCTGTCGCCTCTGTCCCTACAGGGCAGCCTCTAAGCCAGTGATTCTCAACCTGTGGGTCGCAAACCCTTTGGGGGTCAAATGACCCTTTCACAGGGGTCACCCAGGACCATCACAAAACACGTATTTCCGATGGTCTTAGGAACCAAGACACTGCTCCTCTATCCGTCTCCAGCTAGGTCCACCCACATACGAGTACCCAGTGTGATGACATCATCGCGCCACCCCATCACATGCACCCCCTACAAACACAGGTGTATGTGACAGGGTTGGTGCCATAATGTACTTATGCAGACCAGTCACACACATATGCAGAGAGCAGCTACTGTGTTGAAAGAAGTAGTATTTTCATTAGTAATCCATCCCTTGACAAGGGATTATGTAGAGGAGAACGTTAAGCAAAGAAAATATAGGGCGGTGTCCATGGCTCAAAGGAGTAGGGCACCAGCCCCCTATACCAGAGGTGGCGGGTTCAAACCCAGCCCAGACCAAAAACTGCAAAAACAAAACAAAACAAAAAACTGGTGTCCATCCATAAATTAATGTGTCAAACTTGTGAATAAAAGGATAAAATGTTTAAAAGAAAATATAGTGAGGATTTTTTACAGTATTGTTTTACCTCAATAATTACAGCAGGAATTGAGTAACCACAAGGTGTTATTTGTTGTGAAGTTCTATCAGCCGAATCTATAAAGCCAATCAAACTAAAATGTCATTTTGATAGCAAGCCTCGGAGCTTTGCGGCGAGGATACCAACTATTCTAGAAGCAAAGCTGATGGACTCCAGAAAGCCGGACTTGACACTGGTGGTAAGTACCACATACAAAACGTAGCAGCCATTGAAGCTACATATTTGGTGGCACTCGGATTCACCAGAGCTGTGAAACCTCACACCAGTGCTGAGGATTTACTGTGCCAGCGGCCAAAGACATTGTTCAAGTTATGATCGGAGACAGATTGGGTACAAAATTGAGTGCAATTTCCTTATCTAACGACACTGCCCACAGAAGAATAGATTACATGTCTGCTGATATTCTTGGTCAGGTAATCCAAAAAATTAAATCTGCTCCACTTCCAATATTTCTTTCAATCTGCAGCTTGATGAATCTACAGATGTTAGAAACTGTTCACAGTTACTGGTTTATGTGAGGTATCTTAATTATGGTGACGTTAAAGATGAGTTTCTTTTTTGCAAACCTCTTGAACAACTACTGTGCCTGATGTATTTGACACAGTTGGTCCATTTCTGAAAGAGCATAAGATCTCTTGGGAAAAGGCTTGTGGGGTTTGCACAGATGGTGCTCCAGCTATGCTAGGATGTCGATCTGGATTTCAGCGTTGGGTACTGAATGAGTCACCAAAAGTCATCGGAACTCACTGTATGATTCATCAGCAAATATTAGCAACTAAGACACTGCTACAAGAGTTATAAGACGTAATGAAAAGCGTCATAAGTTCTGTCCATTTTGTAAAGGCGAACACTTTAAACAGTCGCCTGTTTTCACAACTGTGTAACAAATTGGATGCACCGAGCAATGCTCTGCTATTTCACACTAAGGTGAGATGGTTGTTGAGAGGAAAAGTTTTAAAACATGTTTTTGAGCTTCACGATGAACTCAGAATGTTTTTTTAATCAGAAAGAAAGACCACAGTTCAAAGCAGTTTTCAGCGATAAAAGTAAACTGCAGAAAATAGCTTACATGGTTGACATCTTTGCCATCTTGAATGAGTTAAATTTATCACTGCAAAGACCAAATGCAACATGCCTCGATTTGTCTGAAAAGATCCCATCATTCCAAATGAAACTTCAGCTTCAGCATAAAATTTACGTGTTGCCTACCTTATCTGCTTTCTTTGAGGAACATGACATTGAACCAGACAAAAGGATTATGATGATAATTTCCATGAAAGAACACTTGCACATGCTTGCAGATGACATTTCATCATACTTTCCAAATCTACCTGACACCCCATTTGCACTTGCCAGAAGCCCATTCACAGCCAACGTTGAAGACATTCCTGAGACAGCACAAGAGGAGTTCATTGAACTTATTAACAGCGATGCAGCCAGAACTGATTTCTCTACAATGCCAGTTACAAAATTCTGGATCAAGTGTTTGCAGTCATATCCTGTTTTGTCTAGGACTGTATTGCGCCTTCTGCTTCCATTTCCAACAACCTATCTTTGTGAAACAGGGTTTTCCAGCTTGTTGCTTACCAAGTCTAAATACAGAAGTAGACTTGACGTGGAAGATGATCTTCGTTGTGCTCTTGCAACAATTGCCCCGAGAATTTCTGAACTGGTGAGGAAGAAGCAATCTCAACCTTCCCACTGACATTAGCTTTTTACGAGTACTTTCACAAAATGTAGCAATGACATTAGCTTTTTACGTGTACTGTCACAAAACGTAGCAATGTAGGCTTGGTGCCTGTGGCTCAATGGGCTAAGGTGCCAGCCACGTACACCTGAGCTGGCGGGTTCGAATCCAGTCCGGGCCCGCCAAACAACAATGACGGCTGCAACCAAAAAAATGGCCAGGCATTGTGGTGGGAGCCTGTAGTCCCAGCTACTTGGGAGGCAGAGGCAAGAGACTCGCTGAGTCCAGGAATTGGAGGTTGCTGTGAGCTGTGATGCCACAACACTCTACCCAGGGTGACAGCTTGAGACTCTGTCTCAAAAAAAAAAAAAAAATGTAGCAATGTAGTTTACTGTTGTTATATTAAGATTGTTACCCATGCTACATCATGCTGCAAGACAAAATTTCACTTATTTGTAATCAGAAATAAATATTTCACAATATATAATTACATATTGTTTTTGTGATTAATTGCTATGTTTTAATTATGCTCAATTTGTAACAATGAAAATACATCCTGCATATCAGATATACACTCTCAGAGGCCAAGGCAGGTGGAATGCCTGAGCTCAGGAGTTCAAGACCAACTTTTGTACACGAAATTGAGTGCAATTTCCTTATCTAACAACACTGTCCACAGAAGAATAGATGACATATCTGCTGATATTCTTGATCAGGTAATCCAGGAAATTAAATCTGCTCCACTTCCAATATTTAGTATCCAGCTTGATGAACCTACAGACATTGAAAACTATTCACAGTTACTGGTTTATGTGAGGTATATTAATGAAGGCAACTTTAAAGATGAGTTTCTTTTTTGCAAAGATAGTCTTGATCAGGTAATATCAAAGGTTGGTCTCAAGAATGAGACTCTGACTCTACTAAAAATAGAAAAACTAGCCTGGCATTGTGGTGGGTCCATGCAGTCCCAGCCACTCAGGAGGCTGAGGCTAGAGGATTACCTGGACCCAGAAGTTTGAGGTTGCTATGAGTTATGATACCACGGAACTTTACCCAGGGCTACAGAATGAGACTCAGTCTCAAATATATATATATATACTTACTGTGCACGAACTTCTTTTGAAAATAATAAAAATTTTCATGGCACATCTATGATTCGCTCATGGCACACCAGTTGAAAATCACTGAGATAAGTCCTTAGCTATCCTTGAATATAAACCAAAATGTCCCCCTGGTCCTGTCGCCCACAGTCTCTGTGAGAAACTCAGCTTTGCACCTGCCAACCTGAAGCTACCCCCAGCAGCAGCCCACGAGCACAGCTCTGTCTGCTGCAACCCAGGATAGTTCTACAGCCAGACATCTACTGTATATTTATAAATACATTCATTTAATATTCATTTACATAAAAACACAAAGTGATGTTTGGTTTAATATAAACTTCCAAGTTAGAAATCCGTTTCCCTCAGAAATGTTAAGGCATCTCCCAACCTGCAGCGGGGCTGTTAGCAGTGCCATCTTACCTAGCACTGTACTTAATAATCGACGAGTCCTTTCAACCTGGCAGCCCATTCCTTCAGTTCTGAATTTTTTCTCCTGTATTATCTTTCAGTAAGCTCTCTCCTTAGACTTGACGGTCCTCACTTTGAAGGATACAGGGACCAACCATTCCACTGAATTTGGTACCTTCAGATCTTCCCCCTTGGGCTTGTCATTTTCCCCAGAAAGAAATTCACCCCCTCCTGTACTTACAGAAAGGAAGACTAGATCAAATGGGAAGGTATACCATTTTCATGGTTTGCAAGAAAAAATATTATAAACTTTAAACTATAAATGCAATAAAATCACGAAAATTACAAATGTGTGTGTGTGGGGGGGTGTATGTTCGTATTTCCAGGACAAGCTCATTTTAAAATTCACAGGACAGAAAACAAATAAGATAATTTTGGAGAACTAATGGAGATACTCAGTCTAACAATTACTGAAGCTTGAAGCTATTAAAAATTAAGGTGATTAAGGTAGAAGGATATTTCACTACAAGAATGAAAAAAAAGATAGCCCAAAAACCAGAACATGAAAAATTACAAAAAATAGCTTTAGATATTGGGGGGGGGGGGTTGGAAGATGAACTATTCAGTGAAAGTTTCACAGAAACTATTACACAGGCTAGAACTGTTAATAGATAATGTAGTTCACAGAGAGCATGAGTGTAATGAGAGTGGCCTTCTGCACACCTTGCCTGGAACACTCCCATTCCCAGCCGTTGTCCAGTGTGACTATTGCCAATGTCACTGCTCACTCCCAGAAACATCCAGGGGCCTGATACATCACATGATCACTGTACACATAACAAGGAAGATGAGTACCAAACAAGAACTATAGAACCCTGGAAAATAAAATTCAAAAACAAAAAAGATGATGGGTGGAGGGAGGGTAATTGGTGGGATCACACCTACAGTGCATCTTATGCGGGTACAGGTGAAACTTACTAAATGCAGAAGATAAAGGTCTTAACACAATAACTAAGAAAATGCCATGAAGGCTATGTTAACCAGTTTGCTGAAAATATTTCAGATTGTATTTTTCAACCAGCACATTGTACCCCATGATTGCATTAATGTACATGGCTATGATTTAATTTTTAAAAAGGCAAAAAAAGTAGACAAAACAAAACAAAGTGAACAAAGGATATGAACAGGCTGTAAACTTTCTTTCTCAGAAGAAATCTGAATGGCTGTAAACATAGGAAAGATGCTAAACTTTACCAAAAGCAGAAAGACACAAATTAATGCCACACCCATCAGACTGGCAAATGTTTAAAGCCTGAAAGTGCCAAGTATTGGAAAGATGTGAAAAAACAAGGTGCTGACTACAACTTGCAGAGAGAACTTGGGTTGTCTGTTAAGATGGAAGATGTGTGGGCTCTCGGACCAGCCACCTGACTTCTTGAAACAGTTATTCATGTTCAACAGAAAGACGTAGATAGGACAGGTCTGTCTATAATAAAAAAACTGAAATCATCTAAGCGAGCAAATAATTTGGGCATGTTCATGTAAAATAACACAATATAATATTCAAATTAAATGATGCAGCCCTGAAACATTGACATAGGTGAGGCTCAAATACAATGGTGATGGGGAAAAATAAGTTACAGAAAAGTATTAACACATGGCCTGAGGAGCAGCTTATATGAAGTTAAAGACACTTGAAGCAATGTTGCTCCTAAGATTGCATACACAGGAGGTATACAGAAACTCTAGCACCACCATAGCCTTTCCTCTAGAGAGAAAAGTAGCAGGATGGGGCAGGACCAGCATGTCACTCAGTGTTGTAACCTTGCCTTCTTTGAGTACCCCCTGTGGAGATTCTGAGGACTCTCCTTTTGGACTGAGGGGCTGAGAGCTAAAGGTTGCTTGCCACAAAGAGGGAAGCTCGCATGGACCCTGAGAGGCAGCTCACAAAAGGATCCTCGGCCTTACACCTGCTAACATCTTCAATCCATTTCACAGAGGAGAAAATAGTGGCTCAAGGAGATTAGTAACTAGGTCAAGGTCATGCTAGTAAAGAGCCAGGCTGATGGTCTGTGGAAAGAGCACGCTCTCTGCACTAACAGGCCCAGGGAAGGGCAAGGACACCCAGGCCTCCCCCTCAGGAGGAAACAGGCAAAGAAGAAGCTGCCCGCATCTGATGCAAACGAGGTTTGCTTGACTGGAAATGTAACTTAAGACAGCACAGCACAGCTTTGCCTCCCCTCAAACAGGCAATGGCCACTCTTTACCTGGCACATGTTTGTGCTCATGGTCAGCTCTAATAAGCCTAAAAGGACAGACCCAGCTGCCTTTGCAGAGTGCCATCCAGGGCCAGGCACTGCAGAGGGTGGGTTGAAAATTCTGCCCCTGATACTTGCTAAGGAGTCCAGCCAGCTAAGTGCCAACAGCTCCTGGTCACCCACCAAAGCCACCCACCTCCAAGCAGGACTATGATTCAGGCTGCTGCTCCCAGGCACACAGTTGTCCCAGCGTCCCGCTGCCTTGCTGTTAGCACAGGGCTGCCTGCTCTCCCTAGACGCTGCTGGTGGAAGTGACCCCCTGTGAGATTCCCCCCTGAGGCATCCAGCAGAGGCAGCCCTGCCACATAGGGCTTCTCCTTCAGGGAGAAATGTGCTCAGCAGGAGCTCTCGCCCCTCACTGCCCACTGGCACCAGGGCCAGCATCCATCACAGCCCCAGGTAGGGAGCTGCCCACGGCGCCGATGCACCGCCCGGGGACTCCAGGGGTAAGCACCTCGCCCTGGGCCCCACCACCACTTCTGCCTCAAGCCTTCCCCACTCAGTACTCAAGGCTTTCTCTGCTAAGCCCCAGAGCCCACTACTCATATTTGAGAAAGGGCCCACCACCTGAGCCTTGAGAGCAGCCTCCAGCAGCTCTTGAGAAGCACAGAGCCCTGAGGGACGCCCCAGTCCCAGGGGAAAGATGCCTGCCCACCGGCTACCTGCCACACTGGGCCGGCAAGGAGTGGCCGCAGCTGCAGCGGCCCCCAAGATGGTAGCTAGAAAAAGGACACAGCGGCTGGAGCAGGGGTAGGGGACATTTTCAAAGGCAGAGAGGGTAGTGGGCAGCACCCTACCGAGACCCTCAGAAAACCTCTAATCTTGCCTAGGGGCTGGGTGCTCAACCTGGGCCTCCCCTGCTCCAGAGCCAGGTCCCTGAGATCTGAATTCTACCCAGGGGTGAGGCCCTGCCTGGTGCCACAATCACCTGGGCAGAACCAGCAAGCAGGGAGGCAGCACTCACTGGGAGGGTCATCGTCCAAGGCTCAGTGGCTCCTCACCTCTAGGCAGCACCTGGGGGAGCAGCTGGCTGGGCTGGGGAAGGCCAGCTCTCCCTGCCCATCGCAGGAGGGGTGGTTTTCTCTGGTTTTTGTTTCCTTGGACCCAGGTGTTCCTACCCTCTCTTCACCTTCTCCTTTTTCCCTGACCCTACCCCAGGTTTCCAGGCCCATCACTGACCCTTGGGTTCTGCAGTCCCAGAGGGCTCAGCCCCACCCTTTCAGAGTCTTGCCCATCAGTACCACCTACCAAAATACTTCTGGAGAAAGCCCAGTTTCCCTAAGCCCCTTTCCCTCCAGATGGCAGCACAGGCATCTCCGTCAAACCTTTCTGGTCCCCAGCTACTTCCATCCAGCTAGACTGGCAGGCAGGGCCTTCTGCTGCCCCTACCCCAGCAGGCCCTCCTCATTCTGGGCTGTAGGGAACGCTGGGACCCAAGCTCCTCCTCATCCAACCAACACACTCCCTTGCTCAGGACCCCTTAGGTGCCAGGCACCCAGGAGTGCAACTGTTGCCCCCTCACCACCTCCCTCTGCGTGCACAGCCCTCTCTTCTTGCTGAATGTAGGTGGGTCCCAGTGTGGCAGGCCACCCTTGAAACTTCCAAATATCATAAACACAAAACTGGCGCACAAACACCTCCCACTGAGAAACGAGGATTTTACTGAAAGTTGAGGAAACACTCAGGGCCACACTGCAGAGCAGAAACAGAACAAAAGGGCGGCTCCTGTGGCTCAGCGAGCAGGGCGCCGGCCCCATATACCGAAGGTGGCGGGTTCAAGCCCGGCCTCAGCCGAACTGCAAAAAAAAAAAGAAAAAGAACAAAAAGTCCTACCTTTTGCTTGCCCCATACACCGGCTGGCAGCCTTCCCAACCGGCCCCTTCTCTCAGCCACTCGGAGCCCCCACACTTGTGCTCCAGCCTTGCTGTCTCTGCTGCTCCCCCAGACAACAAGAAGCACTGCCCACCTGCCGACCTTGGGTGGTGCTTGTGCCACAGGCTGGAACACACGGTGCTCACCGCACACAGGGCAGCTGTGCAATTCCTTGTTCTAACCCGCTTCATTCCTGATTGCACCTCACGGGTGCTCAGATAGGGTGCGGGTGGGGACTGCACCCTCCAAAGATTTCAAGTAAGAGAAATTCAGCAGTATTGACTAACAAATGTAGACTCTCTCATGGGGGCACATTTTGATTTTTAAAAAATAAGATTTCTGTCCAAATTGGCCTGTGTAAAAATTGGGTATCAGTCAGTCCCTTGGAGCACAGTGAACCCAGCAGGGGCAGAGACTCCTTCCCACACACCCACCCTGCAGAGCCTGGTGGTGAGAAGTGCTCAGCCAGCGGCAGGCACAGGACAGCGTCAGCGGCAGGCAGGGCTCAGCGCCAGGCTCCACCACTGACGCTGCTGTCATTATCGTGTTCCTGCTGCAGGATAAATATGCCCTCAACTCAATAAAAGTGGTCACTTTGTGGGCCTCTGCTAGCCTGGTGCCTTGGATGCAGGAGGGAGTAACATTGTCCTAAAACGTCCATTCATGCCCTGGGTGCTTGTTTTGCCAATAGTTAGTGCAGCCAGCCCAGAAGGAAGGAGGGGAGATAATCAGGCCTTTACAGGTGCAGAGGCTTGCCTGCCTGAGCGTCACACCCAGCACACATTGGAGCAGCTTTAATGCTCCCTTTCCCTCCCCCAGTAAATGCTAGAGCCCGGGGGAGGGGAGGGGCCACAGCTGGGACTGGCCCAGGGCCACTCAGCAAGCTGACAGCATGTGCCCCAGAGTGGTGTTCAGAGGAGCATGAATAAAGATGACGCCCTAAGACCATCTCCTCCATGAACAGCCTGCAAAGCCTTGTCACACACATCTCTCTTCACAGTCCTCGCCTCCCATCCCTGGTGGGAAAGGCCTCAAATGACACATTTCTCCTAGTCTAGAGGGTGCCTGGGGAGTACGACAGGTGGCAGGATCTAAGAATAGCCTCATCTGCCTCCTAAAACACTATAGAAAGGGGCCCAGTGGGAACTCTGGTGCTGAGATACTATTATTATCAATTACAGTGACACTTTCCAACAGTACAGTTCTTTCTGATAATTCAAAGCATGTTAGCATCTGCTCTTTTGTTTGGCTCTTCCCAGATCTCTTTGCAAGACAAGGGCTGTGACCCTATCCCAGGAGGAGTTGGACATGGACTTCAGAGGCTCACCCAAGGTAACATAGGAAGTGGCTTCAATAGGCAAAGTCCCCTTCATGCCCTATGATGTTGAAGGGGATCTCTGAAATAAAAGGCAGCAAGCAGCCCTGACAGAAACAAAGAGTTAAAAAATTAACAGAACAAGGTTTAGAGCTGACAAGCAAGAAAAACTGGTGTTCATTTCAGCAAAGGGAGAAACTTATCTAAGAACAGAAGCAAGCAGGTGGAACCACAGGTCAGGTGGTGCTAGCACTGACCACCCCTACAAGAAGTAATTAAGATGCAAAGTAGAGATTAAGAGATTAAGTAAGAATGTTACAACAAAAGTTAAAACTTAAGTATAACTGGGGAATCTATAAGAGTTTGTATAGGAGGTAGTGAGCTGTTTCTGCCACCTCTCTACTAATAGCTTTGCCTTAACTTTGTAGAGCATTTTTTTTTTGTCTTTCAATAAACTCTGTCTTAGTGTAGTGTCTTTTTCTATTTTATCCTGATTATCCCAATTGCTAGAGGTTCCAGTAGAGACTCTGGCCGGGGCACCCCCCGGAGTCTGGAATGGTGCCTCTCAAGGTGGTTGGTAGCCCAATAGGGTAGCAACCAAGGCTTTTCTCTGTACTTTTTTCTACAAAAGGCCATCGCTCTTGTAACAAGACATGGTCCTAGCCGGGGCTCATTCTGGCCCACCCTTGCCTGTTTTAATGTTTGTTGTTTGGTGGTGGTGTATCTTTCTATTCTTTGTTTGACCACCCAAGAACCTGTATTTTAGAGTTCCAGTATGCTTTCAATGTGTGCGGAGCCTGTCAGCCAAGAAGTAAGAGGAGCGGGGAAAGGAGGTCTGCTGCCCGCCAGTGCTCAGGGGCCTGTGCCCGGTGGCCACCCTTCACCTCAAGAAGCTGAGGCCCAGCATCCACAGGGAGGCAGCCTCCTGCTCCATGCACCCAATCTCTGACCGCTCATAAGGAGGTAAAAATTTCATCCAAGAGCTTTGAAGACATTCACATCATTTTACCCAGTCATCACCTTTCTAAGAATATATCACAGCATAGTGGAAAGAGAATGGCCTTAAACTTCAGAGGGGTTGGGGTTCAAATCCTGGCCTGGCCATTCACCGGCAGCATCACCTGGAAGGTCGGCTGCCTGTCTCACCTCCGAGTCCCTGGCTGTGGAATGGGAAAGCAGCCCAGAGGACTGTGTGGAACCACACAGCCACTCCAGGGATGGTGACCAGAATTACCAATGCAAAAAAAACACACAAAGATGCTTGTCATGGATTTACTGAAAGACTAGGAGAAACAGCAACAATTAAACAGTGCAAAAAATAGAGAGATATCATTCCAAAAATTTAAGAGTTGAATCAACAAAGAATCTCCAGTGCAGCTGCTGCAGTGACAGTGAGCCTCAGAGGCCAAGAAGCCTGTCCTGCTGGTGTTCACCCAGCTAACTGCATCCATTGAGAAAGGCGGGAGGGGCCAAGAGCTCAGCCATCCCAACCACGGCAGCCAGGGCCACAGGCACCCTGGAAACCACCCTCCTGACCCCCAAAATGCAAAGTGAGGTGACCAGGCCCCAGACACAGAGATGGCCTCTGATACCCAGGGGGCCTCCAATGTGGAATCAAGCCCCTGACTCCAAAACTCTTCCCAAGTCCCAGCCATCAGGCCAGAGCTTGACACCAGAACTAAGGGACAGAAAGACAATCGAATCCGCGGACCGCAGGGGCCCATCGGCATCACTCTGTGAAGCACAACTCTTCAGTTAGACACACAGATTGTTGTTCCAGAATCTGTTTCCTTCTCTATCGTGATTCCAAGTGTTTGTGTAGCTGGGGAAGGTGAAGTACTAGTGAGTGGCAGGCTGTTCAGCAGAAGTACGCCACATACATACAGTAAATCATTGCCAGGTTTTTATCCTTGCCCTGGGATGCTCCAAGTATAAAAGCATTTTCGATAACGATTTGATTGACTGGTCAATCTATGGAATCAACATCGAGCTTTTGTGAGTTCATTCTGCCAAAGTTGAAACATTTGACATCAGTGGGATTGCCATCACAAATGCTGTGCAAAAGTTCAGCACCAAAGGTAAAATTAATGTTTTGCCATGACTACAATGAATAAAAATTGTGATGGAGCATAGCGTATGTTGAAAACAATGTTCTTGGTAAATATTAAAACTGTCTTTCAGCTCAGTTGTTAGGGGGCCAGCCACATGCACCAGGGCTGGTGGGTCCAGCCTGGTTGTGGCCTGCTAAAACAACAATGACAACAATAACAAAAAAAAGTAGCAAGGCATGGCGGTGGGCACCTATAGTCCCAGCTACTTGGGAGGCTGAGGCAAAAAAATCATTTAAGCCCAAGCATTTGAGGTTGCGGTGAGCTGCGATGCCATGGCACTCTACAAGGCCAACAAAGTGAGACTCTGTCACAAGGAAATAAAAATTAAAATTAAAAAATAGAATTAAAAATGTGTTTAGGGGGGAGGAGCCAAGATGACGGTCTGTAGTCAGCTTTCCGCAGATGCTCCCATCCAGAAGGAGAGTTAAAAGACAGAAATTTAGCAAGAAAGCCAACAGTTTGGAACTGAGCCAAAAGAGAAGGTCAAAGAACCACATCAACCCTGCTGGAGCAACCTGTGACTCCAAGGATACAAATAAAAGGTACAGAACACATCACCAAGCTGACGGGAGTCCCCTCCCCCCATGAAATCGGCTCAGCATACTCCATACCTCCATACAAACAAGCGAACAGAGTTCAGATGTCCTCCCACTCTA
>CAUYON010093206.1:0-25880 GCA_963573935.1 Arctocebus calabarensis
TGTCTTTATATAGTGATCAAGAAAATGCCATGAAGGCTATCTGTAACAGTACGATGAAAACATTTCTGAATGTATATGAATTGTGCCCTATGATTGCACCAATGTACAGAATTATGATTCAATAAAATTATAAAAAAAAAATTCTGAAATAAATGTACATACTGATACATAGGTTTTATTGTTAGAAAATACATTATTGTTACGATGTAAGTTCTCGCATATATTCTCTAGAGATTTAATGAAATACCAATCAAAACTCTAGCAGGCTTTATACACACACACACACACACACACACACATGCAAGCTAGATGTAAAATTTCTATGCAAGTACAAACAACTTTGAGTATTGACACTGTTTAATTTTATGTCTAACCTATTGAAATCTATGCTGTTCGTGACAAGGTAGTACAAGAGAGGAAGAGAGAAAAGGAAAAGTACATGCATATATGGTCGGCTAATGATACTTACACACAAAGTAATCACAAAATTAACCACATGTCAGCAGGAATCCTAAAAGGTCCAAAAATAACCTAAATGTCCAGCCTAGATTCATAAGGGTCTCAGAAGAGAACACAGAAGTAAATCTTAAGGACCATAAGTTTGACCAAGATTTCTTAAATATGACAAAAATCACAAACTAGTAAAAATTAAACATGCTGAGATTTATCAAAATTAAAAACTCTTATACTTCAAAGGATACCACTAATAAATTAAAAAGACGATTGTAAGACTGGGGGAAAATATTTGAAAATCATATATTCCACAAAGTACTCATACCTGATATGTAAAAATATATTATACAACACAATAATTAGAAGATTAAAGAACTAAACAAAATGAGCAAAATATTCAAACAGATACTTCATTAAAACAAATACACAATATGCCAACTATACATATGTAAAGATGCTCGACATCATTTGTCATTAAAGAAAAATTAAAGCCACAATGAGATGCCATTACATGTGCATAGAAATTTCCCTTATCAGTTGATAAGGGCTTAGGTTAATTCTATATTTTCACAATTGTGAATTGTGCTGTGATAAATATCACCTGCAGGTGTCTTTTTTATATAATGACTTCATTTCAGCATTTTTGCAATTCATCCATGTAACAAAAACACTCATTTGAATAGAATGATTCAAATGTTAAAGATTGACTATGCCATACAAAGTGGTAGCAAACATACAGAGCAAGTTGAAATCCTAATAACTTTCTAGAAATGTAACATTTTTTGAAAGTCAGTTTGTCAGTTTCTTAAGTAGTTAGACATATATTTACCATACAACCTCATGCCATTCTACTAGATATTCTCTCCAAAGAAATGAAAGCACCTTTCTTGATAAATGTATTTATTTAACTAAAAATTAAAAAAACAACTTTCTGTACATCAAGTGTGTTGGTAAGCAAATAGTGACATTCACACACAATGGAGACAGTTCAGCAATACAAAGGAATAAAACACACAAAACAAATAACATGGGTGAATCTGAAAGTATCTGTGGTACGTAAAAGAATCCAGACTGAAAAGAGTAAACACTGAACAATGTCATCTATAAAATTCAAGTTTTATAAAATGCAAACTAATCGAAATGTGAAGAGTAGATTAAGGAGCCCTGGAAGAAGTGGAAATGGGACAAAGACTGACATTCCAGTGAAACAGAAGAAACTTCCAGAAAAATGGATTGTTCACTAACTTAATTATGGTTATGGTTGTTTCTCATGCCTCTATATGTGAAAAGTTATCAAATTCTGCTCGGCTTATTATTAGTATGCTCGGCTTATTGTCAATTACACCTCTGTAAATTAGATTAAAATTTGAAGAGAAAAAATATATAAGCAACAGTTTAACCATCACATACACTCCCCCATACACGTATTACAGTGACTACTTTGTCATAATAGCAACAGAAAAATGGTAATTTGGTCTAGGGAGATGTTGAAATAATGGAAATCTGAACTCACTAATGGCAAGTATACCTGAGATTGGGAAATAAAAATTGAATTTCTACTAAGAAACTGTTCAGAGATGAGTAAATTTATTTTTAAAAAGACATATATTGAGTTCCATCCATGTGACTTTTCAAAATATTATGGATAAAAGAATAAAATTTTAAAAATTCTAAGTAGTAAGGTATTATATAAAAATATTTAACAATTAGAGGAGTATTGATTTTTGATAGAAATGCTAAATTTTAAAGACAATAGAGAAATTTGAGGTATAAATATATTAATCAATTAGAGGATAAAATGAAGGTATTTGCAATCATGTTGTATAGTTTACCTTACACAGACTTTGCGCAAGAAACTAGAAAACCGAGTGCAAAGGATGAACACTGAATACAGGTGAAGGATGATGGCAAAGGAAGTTTTCAGTAAGAAAGGCACCTAATATTTTTTACTCGCTTCCAGAAATAACATCTCTTAAAAAGCTAGCTAATTAAACCAATCATGTGTTTAAATTTTCTCTAAATCCATTTAAACATGTCGGGAGCGTTTGAAGATAAATTGCAACTACCTGTAGTGAGGTACTCAATATTGAGAAATACACAGTAGACCATAATCTCCTAGGAAACACAAAATTATGCAGAGATTAAAGGGAATCATATTATACTGTGTGAGTCAACTGTGTATTAAGTTTACATAATCATAACATAAACATTAAATATTAACTGAAGCAAAATCTATGCCAACCCTATTGGACATATATAGAGGAGGGTAATAGAAAAAACATTTTTAGGAAGTCACTATCCCCAAAATAGTGTTGGAATAGATATATCCAACACTGAATAATCAAGAAATAATAAAATGATCCTGTTATTTAGAGACATAACAAAATACAGAAATAAAACTTTTCTAAAAGATATCCTTTGAAGAGCGAATATTTGGAATTGTCTATGTGTAAGGCAATTTTGTAATTGTATTCTACTATAAGCAATGTAGACTGAAACATTTTTTAAAGTATGTGCAGCTATAGATATGATGAAGTATACAAATTAAAATTAATATATTAAAATGAGAAAGTCTAACTGCATCATATAGTGAAACAAAAAACAGCATTATAATTTAATAGTAATTATAGCAATAGTTTAATAATATTGAGGCAATAATAATTTCAAGGTTTATTTTGAAAATCTAAAATTACTAACTTATTAAAATGGGAATGTCAATACCTGACTCACTCAGTTGGCCTTGTAAGATGACCCATTTCTGTAGACTCATTTCCTCCTCATCTGTGGTGTGTGTGTGTGTGTATGTCTTCCTTAACCTCTATTGTTTTTTACAAAGAGTATATTATTTAAATTCCAGAAATATCTACATATAATACAAAACATTACAAATCTTTTTGCCACTAGGCCATTGTCATATTTTTCAGTAATTCCAATTTTCTGTTGATATCATTATAAGGTAACTTTTGTATCACTACATTTTCAGACCTGTTTTATGTGCTTATGACAGATGCATTTCTGCCATTTTATCAGTTGAATTAAACTGTGAAAACCTATTGATTATTGAGGAATGATAAGTCAGCTACACAGCAGCACCATCTTTTGGCCTTCTAAGGAAAATGATTCAAACTCGTCAATTATGAAGTCTATATTTCTGACCTGAGATATATGTTCATGTCATGCAGCACCTTTGTGATGCCATTAATGTCATCTAATGGATTCAACATTTACATGTGACAGGATTCTCACAAAAACGGCACCATCCCCCAAACCTACTTTTACTCATTCAACAAAATAAAAGTATTACTTTTGAAAATATTAACTTTAGAATTATAATCCTTCTGTTTTTAACTTATAAACTAAGTATGCATTTATGTTGTATGATTCTTTATATGGCATTCAATTTTTTATAATTACATTTTACCATTACAATATTTTATTGTTTAACAATTCTACTTTACCAACATGTGTTGGTTAAAAATCATATTTATTTACACATTCTTAAGGAAAACTACTTTTTCGACAAAAAGACTTTTTTCATTAAATGTTTCTTTATAATTTTTTCTGCCTTACCCTAAGCTCTGTGTGCCATTTAGGCCACTGAGTTGAATAATACGTATAAATATAAATATGGATTAATTAAGAGTATTTTTCAAGTTATCTACAGTTAGATATAGATCTGTACTGTTTAGTACACTGTTTAGCCACTAATCATGTGTAAATATTAAAATTAAAATTAAATGAAATGTGAAGTTCAAATATTCAGTCCAGCCACCTTCAAGGGCTCTATGGCTTCAGGTGGCTAATGGCTTGACATTGAAGATACAGAATATTTCTTGCATCACAAAGATACTATTGGATAGCACAGATACTTATATATGAAATAAAATAATATAAATATCTTAAAGGTTAATAGAAATCAAATTTTGTACCAGAATGTCATAATAAAGTTGAAGTAAATAAGACCTATAAACCTTAAAAATGTTTGTTTTAAATATTGATAAGCATTCAGTAAATATGTTGGTATTAATGTGCTAGCAAATGAATAAAGGAATAACTCTAATGCTGCTTTTATTATGACTTATGAAGCTTTAAAAAATCATATAAATTTTATTTATCTTACAGAAATATGTATATTTATTAATGACTATTTATTTATTTATTTATTTATTTATTTATAGTGTGGCTTACTATTTTGTCATTACAGATAGTTACAGTAATTTCAAGTAATTTTCCAGGGCAGTTTGCTAAAATCTTGAAAAAAAAATATTCTTCATATTTTCCCAAAACATGTCACTTAAACCATAGTCAAAGGGGATAGAAACCAAATGGCAGAATATTTTCATTATAATGATTGGAGAGGAGGAACTCTAAGAATTTTGTTGATTCAATGTGTTGTCTTTTTTAATTTAAGCATGTAATTTAATAATATCTATCCTTCGTTTATGTGCTAGGCTTACTGCATATACTTTACATGTATTTTAATCTCTATCCACATCTAATTTAGTAAATAATTATTTCACTTGTAGATGAGGAGTTTATGGCACCAAAATTTTAAACAAACTTTCCATTTATACCTTGTATATAAATGAGCCAATTTTTGAGCATGGATAAGTTGAAATAAAACTAATTCATCTTTCTTAGAATTTAGTAGGTCATATATACGTGGCAGGTAGTGAACCATAAAATTTTTTTGGCAAATTATTTTTCAAACCCTTTTGAAAGTTTGAGTAAAATGAAACCAATACCTTGCAAAATAATCCTTCAAATGTGTGGAAGAAATTGAGATGCTCCCACTCCACCAAATCTGAGGCAAATCATAACCACTAGACCTTCTCTAAAAAGCTAAAATGAGTCCTGAGGGTGAAATGAAAGGATAGTGGACAGTAACTGAAAGCTGTAGTAGGAAGTAAAAATCTAAATAAAGTATGAAAGTCACAAGTATGAAATGAGTTTCATTAGCCTGAACTTAGCAAGGCCACACTCCATCCAAAGGTTCTTGGGGGGAAGGCCATTCCTTGGCTTCTCTGGCTTCTGGTGGCTTCCATAATTCCTTAGCTTTGCCTGCATTACCCCAATTTATGTATCCAAAGTCACACCACTCTCTCCTGTTCTGTGTGATCTCTCTGCTATTAAACAAATACATTTGTGATGCATTTAGGGCCCATCTAGCTAATGTATTACTAGAATAATCTCCCTATCTCTACATCCTTAACTTTATCACATTCACAAAATCTCTTTCATCATATAAAATAACATTCACAGATTGCAGGAATTGGGAACTGGAAATATCGAGGGACAAATTTTCATCTTGCCATAGGCATTTAAGTCTCCCAATCATGCTGAATATTTTTGGACTTCCACTCCTCCTTTCTTTATGCTTTCCAGAGTCTCTCTTTGTCTTTTGAAAGTTTGAGTTCATTTTACTCGGAGTTTGTAGACCTTCTTAGACATTTATATTAACATATTTTATTAAATTGGGGAAGGTTTCTGCTATTATTTCTTCAAATATTTTCACTGCCTTTGTTGTTGTTGTTGTTGTTAGTCTTCTTCTGGGGCTCCCACGATATACATGTTGGTTTGCTTGATAGTGTACCACAGCTTCCATCAGTTCTGTTCATGTTTATTTCAATCTTTTTTCTTCTTATTCCATAGATTATCATTATAGTTTTGATTTTCATTTCCCTAATTATTAGTGATGTTGAGCATTTTCTTATCCACTAGTATATTGGGCTTTGTGTATGGAGAAATACATATTCAAATCCTTTGCCCATTTTAAAATCAGATTTGATTTTGTTATTGTGGATTTATAGTTCATTATTCATCCTGGATATTAAAAACTTGTACTACAAAAAAAAAAAAAAAAAACTTGTACTACAGGTGATTTGCAATTGTTTCCCCCCACCAATCTATGGGGTGATAACATCCTTTGATGCACAAAAGTGTTTTATTTTAATGTAATCCAATTTACCATTTTTTCTTTTGTTGCTTGTGTGAGTTAATGTTTGTGTATAGTGTAAGGGAATGATATAACTTCACATCAAGTATTCCCAACACCATTTGTTGAAAATACTGTCCTTGGTGCAGAGAAACATGGCAAGTTCAAAACCGCTTCTTTGCAGTGGTTTGGGGTGAGATTGGAGAGAAAAGACTCCAGACTCCTTTGGCCTGTGGGCTCTGTGGAAACATCCTTTTGGGGGTAACAGAGAAGCAGCAGGAGACTTCAGGATCTAAGAGAAGGACAGAAGCAGTGAAGAAGTGGCAAGTATTTACATGTGGGTAGAGGTCACTGCATGGTGACTGTGGTGGCATCAGTTTGCAGACAGAGAAAGCCTGCTCTTTTTTTTTTGGACCTGGACACTTGGTTGAGTTATCTTGGGAGGGCTTAGGCAAATGAGCAAATTAATTTGAACAGCACAAAGGGGCGGGTACTAAGCCACCAGGCAGAGAGGAGCTTTCATTGTTCAGCTCTAGGCCAATGTAGCTATTGTGGGAAAGCAGCTTTGCTAGACTAGACCTCAGGGTCTAGTGCAAAGCCAGTTCTGGTGCCTGATAAGCAGGGTAGCCACTTCTGGAGAGATTTGAGTGACAACACACTTTACTGTGAAAGCCACTGCATGGTCAAGGAACATGGTTTGGAAAGATTAAGGCATGTCTATTAAGTGAGCTGAGAAGAGTTTCAGGCTCCCACCCTGTGGGTACTGAGGGAAAAGAAGTCAGGAAGACAAGGACACAGTCTCTTTGGCATGACAGGGGCTTCTAGTCTTCATCTTATACAGTTGTATCAGCACTGTGATGAATATCTCATACCCTAGAAGGTCACCTGTTGCCCAGGCAATATCCAGCACATACTAGGCATCAGGTGACCTATATAAGTATAAATACTTATATTTTCTTTTAATAATTTTTTTCAACTTTTTTCCCTTAGGTTTTTCTATTTTCTTCTTCTTTTTTCTCGTGTATTTATAATTTTTCATTTTTCTTTCTTTAATAATAAAGGCTTCAATTTTGCTACTTTTTCTAACCCTGTAATTCTTTCCCCTCCAATTTTAACCATTAAAGTTTTTTCTTTATTGTTTGTTTTGTTTTGAAGTATAGAATTTTTGTTTTTCTTCTCTATTTGAGATGAGGTCTTTGTGTCTGCTCAGAATGGCAAAGAGCTCTAGACCTCCAGGGACCTACCCAAATTAGCCCCCAAGAGATTCGGGTTTGTCAGTGTTGGTCAAAGTACCCCACTGTACTCTCTTATTACTCCTGTCTCTTTCTGTTACTTTCTTCTTTTTTTTTGTCAGTCTTCCATTTGACCTCCCCCTTTCCTTTCTCTTCTTTCTTTTTTTAATCTTTTATCCTTTCTTGCTTTTAAGTCTTCTCTTCCTTTTAGTCCTTTACCAAAATGACACTTAAACACCTTATGTCAGAGGCATGGTAACTTAGAGAGCAGGAATAGGGAAAGGAAAAAGGAGGACAAGGAAACAGACAAGAAGAAAATATCCATGAGGAAGAAACAGCAGAAAAATTGTGGCAACATGAAAAACCAGAATAGAGCAACTCCCCAAGGGATTATGAGGTAGCTACTGCAAAAGATTCCACCTACAAAGTGTTAGAAATGACAAAAAGGGAATTTAAAACATAGATGGTAAAAATAATGAAGGAAATTGCAGACAAAGTGGAAAATAACCAAAAGGAAATCCCAAAACAAATATATATACATATATATAGTTGTCAAGTAAACAAAAACAAGTTTGCAACTTTGTATTCAGTGGACAGAGATAAAATGGCTTGTCCTCATAATGCCATGATGCATAGAAATATCTTAGTAATACATGGAATTTATCCTTGAAAAAAAGAATAACCTCACTGCTATAAATGACAGCTGGGCAATCAGTCACACTTATTTCCATGTTCATACAAATAATGCCTATGATTTTTTAAATTTTCACAATGTTCCTGACTCTAATGTTTGGGCTAAAATCATTTTAAATTCCTATGAAAAAGCAGTTATAAAAATAACTTTCTGATGTAAATGAATACCTGTATGTTAAAACTTTAACATCAACTTTTATGTTCATTGTTCTGTCAAACAACTGATTGGCTATTTAAGACAATGATATAGCATGATGTTAATAAAGTTAAAAATGAAAGAACAAGTTATTAAAACCAAAAGATTTTTGCTTTTTGTTTTTCCGTGTTTGCTATTGCCAGTTAATAGCTATTGTAGTATTAGAAGTCTAGTTAGCTTTACAATCTCCCATTCCCATTTATTTACCATTTAAGTCACCAGAGAAAAATTAATTATTAAATTTCAAAGATTATTCATATATCTATAAAATTGACCCTTTCTTACCATCATCATCATCATAATTTTCCTAAATTAAGCTAAAATTTCCTACCTGCTTATTGAAAGCTCACTTTAAATTATAACCACTAACATCAAGTCAGCTGTAAGTTACATTTTTCACATCTATTCTTTCTCTTACCCTGTTAGATATCTATTTTATGTTCCCTTCCTTTATCCAATAATACCTCCATTTTCATGTCTAACTTATAAATTGTTCCCCTGTTCTTGAGAAAAATAAGTAACTACAAGAAAATTTTCCCATGATTCTTCTATCTCATCACCGCACCTACAAACTCTGGCCCATCTATCTTTCTTTCTATCCAATTACTATGTGTTTTTTAGTTTCCTAGAATTGCTATTAATGGAGTACCACAAACAGAACATCTTAAAAAGAAGAAATCTGCCATCTTCTCGTTCTGCCGGCTAAAAGCCCAATATCAAAGTGTCTGTTTCCTTGAATTACTTCCTTCTAAGAGCTGTGAAGGAAAAAGTTTTCCGTGACTGTCTCCTAGCTTCTAGTGTTTTGTTGGCAGTCTTTGGCTTTCAGATGCATCACTGCAATTTCCACTTTCATCATCACATGCATACTCCCTGTGTACATATCTTTGCATCTAAGTTTACCATTTTAATGACTTTTATTAAGACACACTCAGATTCTATTAGAATCCACCCGAAGGATCTCATTTTAACTTGATCATCTGCAAAGACTCTATTTCCTAATAAGGTCACAGCCACAAGGATGCATGTTTAGGACCACAGCATCTCTTTGGAGGACACAATTCAACCAACAGCACTGAGTACACATTAGCTCTGTAGTTACTAAGGTAAAACTTTCTGCATATGACTTTTTCCTAACCTCTCTCACCTACCCATGGACCTTACTTTCTTCTTCAAATTTTCCTGTCTTGCCCATTCAGTTATTCCTTCTATAATAAGTTCCCCAAATCATGCAAACATGCAATAGCATTTGATGCTTTTTTAAATCACTCTTTAAAACTTCTGGCTTTACCCGTACATGGAAATAGTTTGGAAATTATCACTCCTTTCCTGACAACAGCAACAACAAAAATGTGGACAAAGTGAAAAGCATTGACTTAACATGTAATGGAATAGTTGCATGATAATTTTGATGAATTTCTGTGATTGTAATTCTAGGAAGCACCCAAATTTTCCTAAACTTTATATCAAGAAAATCTACCCTGTTATCACAGTGAAACTCTGAAAAATGTTCTCTCATGGGTTTGCAAAGGAGGAAGAAAGAATAAGGACTTAAAATGTGCCTTGTCTAAATTAACTATCTCTGAGAATTTTCCAAATTTGTGACAGTTTCCAAACCACAGATTCAACTCCATGTAGAGTAAATTAAAACAAGCAAAAATCCTAGACAAAGTACATTCCAATAGCAAAAATCCAAATATAATTTTAAAGCCATTAAGAAAACCTTATTTACAGAGAAATAAGGACATAATTACAGTAGAATTTTTGATGGAAAATAGAGAAAAATATTTAATTTTAATACATAATTACAGTAGAATTTTTATGAGAAAATAGAAAAAATATTCAATGTGTTGAAGAAAAAATAAAACAAACCAAGAATTCTCTGTCCAGCAAAATAGATACCCATTAAATGTGAAGGGGAAAACAAAGCTATTCTCACATTAAGATAAACTGAGGGAATTCATCACCATCAGACCTGCCATGCATTAAAAAAAAAAAAAAAAAAAAGGAAGAGTAGCAAAGAAGAAATAAATAAAATAAGATAGTTTATGTCTCTTACCCTTTATAATTCCAAAAGATATGTGTTTATAGTAAGAATAGTAATAATGCAATGAATGATCATATTCTCATATGTATGAATTATAAAAATTACAATAATGTTACAAGGGATGATGGGAAAGATGTTATAAAGTTAACTACATGGGTGGTGCCTGTGGCTTAGTGGGTAGGATGCCAGCCCCATATACTGAGGGTGGAAGGTTCGAACTCGACCCTGGCCAAACTGCAACAAAAAAATAGCTGGGTGTTGTGGCGGGCAGCTGTAGTCCCAGTTACTCAGGAGGCTGAGGCCAGAGAATCTCCTAAGCCCAAAAGCTGGAGACTGCTGTGAGCTGTGATGCCACAGCACTCTATGAGGGTAACAAAGTGAGACTCTGTCTCAAAAAAAAATGTTAAGTACACTCCATATAAAATTGTATAGCATTATTTGAGGGTAGGTTGAAATTATTTTTAAAGATATATTTTGTAGGCTTATTCTAACAATAAAAAAATAAGTATAATTGATATGCTAAAAGAATAAAAAAAGGAAATCATATAAAACTTTCATTAAAACTAGAGAAAGTAGAAAACAGAGAAGAAATGAAGAGGAAAGACCGCAAGTAGAAATCATTACAAGCACACAGTTATTAAAACAGCTCTATCAATAATGTCTTTAAAGAAAAGACCAACTATAGGGTTTTCTACAAGAAACCCACTTTAAATAGAAAGACTTATATAGATGAAAAATAAATAAATGAAGGGAAATGCCTGAAGTTGACACCAAAAAATGAGACTAATGTAACTATAGTAATTTCTGAAAAACAGAATTCAGAACAATGAGACGAACAGGGGAAAAGAACACTATTAGTAACTGAAAGTTCAATTCTCCAATAACATTCTACAAATGTATGCCACTAATGAAAGAGGAGCAAAATACATGAAAAAATTATAACTGAAAGGAGAAACAGACAAATCCACTATTATGTTTGGATATGACAATACACATCTATCAGTAACTGATAGATCAAAGAGATAGACAATCAGTACATACATAGATGAATTGTACTATCATTCCACTTCATACAATCCTACAACCAGTGAGACCAAAATGCACATTTTTCCCAACTCACATAGAGCATGCATCAACATGCTAACTATAAAGCTGGTCAATTCAAATGATGCAGAGTATGTTCTCAGACCACAGTGGAATTAAAATAGAAAACAATTCATGAGAGATAGCTGGAAAATCCCAAATATTTGAAAATTAATTTACATCCTTCTGAAAAAATACTCCCAAGTATTTCCCAAGTATTTAATTCTGTGAACAGAATTAAAATTAAAATACTGTATAATTGTGCAATGCAATGAAGTGATCAGAGGAAAGTAGAAAAAAGAAATACCTGAAATCAAAACAGAAATTTCTACCTCTAGAAACATAAGAAAGCAAAGAAATTTTCACTTAAAGCAAGAAGAAGAAAATATGTGACTTTTTAAAGCACAGAAATGAATAACATTGAAATATGGGCAAGAATGAAAAAAGAAAAAAAGCAAACAAAGCTGATTAAAAAGACAAAGATAATAAAGTTTTAGTTATGTTTACCAAAAACTAAAAATCAGAAATGTCAAATTGATTCCATGCATATGGATATTTAAGAAAAGTATAAACTATGTGCCTGCAAATTTGGCAAATAAGTTCTTAAAAAGCTCAAACTACCAAAACCTACAGAGGGAAGATAGGTAACCTGAATAACCTTATAAATATCAAATAAATTGAATCAATAATTAATAACCATTCAAAAAAAGATAAATATCCATCCCTTTTGGTTTCAATAAGGAAATAATGCAAATTCTGCATGACATCTTTCATAAAATAGAAGTAAAGGGAATACTATCTAAGTTACACTATAAGGCCAATATTTCTGAAATACTAAAACTAAATAAAAACATTAAAGAATGGAAAATAGTAGACCAAGGTCATAAAAAGCAGAAAGTCTGAGAAAATGTTATAGTCAGGAGCAGCCTATGAGACATAACTATTAGTATGTGTATGTAACACTTCGTATGGATGGGATTCTGAAACTGAAAAAAAAAAAAAAGACTTTAGGTAAAAACTGAAGAATCTAGCATATAAACTCAGTTAACAATAGTATATCCATATGGGTTCACTGAGTATAATAAATGTACCAAATTAACATAAAACATTAATAATAAAAGAAACTGGGCATGAGGTATATGAGAACTATATGTCGTAAAACTTTAACAGTGTTCTAAATTAAAAAGTATGCTTTTAAAACTACAGTTTAGATACACTTTTTCCTCTTGCCAGGCAAACATGCTAACTGCTACACAACAGAAACACAGTTTCTCCTCTTTAACACATTTTGTTTTTACTCCACATGAGGGTAATCCTTACTCAGTGTCCAATTACTCTCATTCTTTGCTTTCTTGTATCTACTCCAATCAAGTAAGTTTGCACACTGTCTTTGGTAAAAATATTTGATGATTCTTACATTGCAAAGTCCATGGTCATGTCTCATAATCATAACTGGCCAGTCTTCAGCATTCGACACAAATTTCAACTCTGTGCTTGAATCTTCCTTCGCCTGATTTTGGGTCAGTGCTCTGGATTTTTATCCCACTCACTGATTGCTCCTTGTTTAAGTCATTCAGACGTCCATCTGTAAACCTCTTTCTTATTTACATTCACCTTCTTCATAACTTACCAGATGCCATGACACATTTCAAATTTAACATTTCGCTAAATAAGATGCTGACTTCTCCTTTCTTTATTTCTTCTGCATACTTTATTTGTTCAGATAGTAATGAATCCTTTTTAACTACTAAAACAAAACCTCTGGAGCATCTTTGATTATTCTCAATTTCTCTTATGTCACATCCGTCCATAGATAATCTTGTCACTGTTTTTAAATCACATCAGTTAATCAATTTATCCCCATTGCCACAATCTCTCTCTTGTAGAAGTCAACACCATCTTTCACTTGGATTTTACAAAAGACTTCATATGGTCTCTTTTCATTTCTTTTTCTCTTAGTCACTCATTCTCTTATCGCTATATTCTGAAAAAAAAATTCAACATATTTTCCTTGCTTTTCATTAAAGTCCAAAGTTCATGTTCCAATCTCTCTGCAATCTTGTCTCTTCCCACTGCCCTATTCACATTTTAGAAACTAATTACAGGTATACTGAATTATTTCAGTTCCTTGAACTCAACATCCTTCCCAGCTCTAGATGTTTCCACTCATGTTTGTTATACTTGCTATATTGTTACACTATAGCCCTAGTCTCCTTCCCCTAAATAAAGTAAATCAAACTATATTTAAATACTCTACGTGTTCCATAGCACTGTTTTAGAGAATCACACTGTGATGAATCCCTTAGATTTTTTTATGCACATATCACAGAAATTAGCTCATTAATGCCAAAACCATATCTATAGTTAAACTTAGTCTAGGCCCTAACACATTTCTTTTGTAAGAAAAGAAGCAAATGTAAGAGCTAGGCACTCAAAGATCATCAGGTTCTCTATTTTATTACTTATACATTATTTTTAAATTATGTATTTTATACATGTATCACTGATGCATGTTCAATAAATATTTGTTGAACAAATCATACAATATATTTGGCTAAAACCTATGTGTAAATTTTCTTCAACATAAATTCTTAAATATCAAAATCTTTTCCTGAAATTTAAATGACATTGAATTCCACCTTGTTACTGTTATTTAATCAATGGATTCATTTAGTTACAATCACAGAACACATTGCTTCTCCAGGTAGTATAACTAACTTACTAACTTCCTTCTTGGTTTGGAGAAGTGTCCCTTTTATAGCTGAGTTTTCTTGCCAAAGTTTCACTTCAAACGATGCTGCTTTTGACACTTCTCTAAGTGAAAATGTTACTATACTCCTTCATAGATATTCAGAACCTTTCAGGTTTTGGATGAAGAGGTCTGATTGAAAATCAGATACAGACACATATGGAGAATTCTAAGTTCCCAGTTGCCTTCAAGTTAAGTGGAGTGGGCACTTGATTATTATGAAGGCTAGAATTGGATTGAAGAATCATACTTAAAGGTGTAATAGAGCTCAGAAAGTGCCAGACCTTAGAAGTACCTGGCCCTTGATTGTAGCAGCTGGAAGTGATTTAACAAGCACTTGAGGTGACAGAATCAAATGCTTTATGTGATGAATGGGCTGTTTCAATATAGTAAATTATTTTGCTCTTTAAAAATCAGAATTAAGTAGTTTATGTTTTGGTGGGGGGAGAAGCCCTAATGCAAGGACACACATTCACCTCCATAATAAGTGAGTATTCATATCAAAGGCACATTAATATATATATCTTTGGCCCACTACACATAGTTTTAGCCATGAAAATCTTATATGCTCTGCAACTAATTAAAGGAAATTATATATCAATGATTATCTCATCGAAGCATTTGTCAAAGCTCTGTCCTTTAAAAAAATCAATATTCAATGACTAGTATTGTAAACAAGCTAATACTGCTTAGAACTTGCAGATACTTTAAAGTTATTTTATTGATGTATTAGTGCATAAATTTCTTCCATTCTTTTTTCTAATACAAAGATAAAATAGTATAATTTACTCATTAGTATCTTTCATTCATCCATTCATGCCTATGATTATGGAATACTGAACATTTTCTAGGCTTTTAGGACTAGACCCTAGGAATGTAATAGTGAAAAAGAGAATTCTTGCTTTTTTTTCTTTAAAGGAAATTTCATATGTGATATTAATAACTCTAAGTGAAAATCTTCCTATTAACAAAATATCTGCCTTTATGGGTTATATCCTATTGGTGAAATTCCCTTTTGTTACTTGAAAATTCTACTAAACTCTAAGTATTATTGTTCCATAATCTGACTAGTTTTGTGTCATCTCTATTCCTGTTCTGACATCCTAATTTGTATCTTCTAATTTTATAAAATTAAAACTATTTAACTATCCCATTTTAAGAAATTTACCAGGGACCCTGAGAGAACTGGAAGAAAAAAATTACTAACTTACAAAACAACTAATGCACTAGGAAAAATAATGGGAAAAAAAGATAAAAGATTTCGGAACGGGTGAACGATAGATATCCTGTTAGTTTATCATCCCCAGTCCATCCCTGCTCTCCAGGTAACCAGGTGTGGATTAAAGATTGGAGCTTGAACCCACTGAAACCAGGGTGAAAAGGCCCCTACTTGGTGATCCTGCCCACACCAACAGCAGTGAAGGTGAATGGCATTCCTGCCTGGATACATCAGTCATGTGAGAAACCAGCTGATGATGGGGAGTGGGAGGTCCAACAACACCCCAAGCATCCCCACCGTCTAACCCAACAGCCCGAACGGACTACACTCTGCCCCAGTCACACACCAGGAGCTGACTGGTCTACGCATGGCAGAAGCTTGAGGATGAGCAGCAGCAGCATGGAACTGATTACTGATTCTTCGCTTTGGACTTTTTCACCCTCCTTCTTTAATCTTAGGTGTAAGACATGATGAACGTTGTGGAAAATGTATCCAAAAGGTAACCCAAACTAGACAAATTGTCAAAATTGTATTATTGGCTTGCTCTTATGCTCTTTTCCTTATAGGAAAGCCTGAAGGTACTTGCATATGTAAAAGCAGCCAATGTCAGAAATGTGTGCCTCCCAGTGGACCAGCTGATTGCTACAATCCTTAACTCCCAGACCAAACTGAATTTGCTATGTGGTATACTTTCTGATCCCTAGAAAGACAATAACCCGAGTTATAACAGAAGGACTACCTAAACAAGCTTAAAATAGGAAAAGACATCATTAACAACAATTTTGCAATATATACAAATGTGTGTCTTTTTATAGTTTCAATAATAATTAGAAGTTTTCCATGTAGAAATACTATATATTTCTGAAGAATTATTTTTATTTATTTCATATTTTATGTTGTCATGCAAACTTTAATTCTCTAATCGTTAATGGCATACATGGATATACATATATTGAACTTTAATGCAAAAAATGTAAAAGAAAAAATAAAATAAAGAAAGAACAGAAAAAAAAATACATGCCCGCTGTGTCCATTACAATGAATTACAGTGAAAGAAACCAATATGGGTTATGTGGTTTCTGATGATTCCACTTCCATTTAAACTCGTCCTATCAGGAATCATCAAATTTTCAGTTTCCAAATTATAACAAATTATTGGGTAGTATACTTATTCTCCATTGTGTAGCTAACATTTGCTAATCAAAATGCTATTATATCAATCAATCTCATAATTTAAAAAAAAGCCCCAAACAACCGACTTCCTCTGTGTGTCTGTATACATGTATGTGTGAGAAGTTATAATCATATAAATTGTAAGTTGGAAAATATGATTCAAACATATAAAATTGGCTTTTATTCTGTCTTAATTGCTTTTTTTTTTTTTTTGCTTTTCTTGGCAATATCAACAACAAAAAAATCAAACAAAAAACAACAACAAATCCCCTTAAATTTTGGAAAATTGTTTTTTATTAACTATATAATATTGAATATGAATATAAATATAATATTGAATCACAATATTAATGAATAACTATAAAAGATTCATTTAAAATAATTGTAGTAATAGCCAAAATAATTTAATCTGAGGCTATAAATTTTAAAATAAAAATTAAGCTATCCTAAATAAAATTAACAGCAGCAAAACATTTTTTAAAAGAGAGAAAAAGAAGAGAGATCTTTGTTGAGTTTTCCCATTATACTATTAAACCTGATTAAATTATTTGAATTTACATTTATATTTGTTTTATAAAAGTCAAAACTTTACTTTTAATTTTGTGTTTCAATTTTGCTCTTTACAAGCTTCTCTGACTTTATATATTGATTTTTTTTAATATGGGAGGAGGAATTGCATAAAAATCGATCATTTACTTGCATTTTTTTGATTTTATAGCAAATAACACACAACTACTACTAAGTAGTATTGCTAAGTACACATATACCACATTTTGTTAACACGCACATGAACTGATGGGCATTTGGGTTGATTCCACAACTTCAAAAGGCAATAAACATTCACGTGCCAGTGACTTTTTAGTAAGATGACTAATTTTCCTTTAGGTAAATCCCTTTAGGGGATTGCTGGATTTAATGGTAGGTCTACTTTTAATTCATTGAGGAATACTATTTTTCATAAAGGTTGTACTAATTTGTGCTCCCGCCAATAGTGGTAAGCATTCCTTTCTCCTTGCATTCATGACAACTGTTGTTTTTGGACTTCTTAATAAAAACCATCCTAACTGAGTAAAGTGATATCTCATTGGGTTTTTTTCAATTTTTTTTATTTTTATTAAATCATAATTGTATGCATTGTGTCAACATGGGGCACAATGTGCTGACTTCATATACAATCTGAAATATTTCATTGAACTATTTAACTTAGCCTTCATGGCCTTTTAATCACTATATGAAGACATTTATATTCTACATTTAGTAATTTTCACTTGTACCCTTCTAAGATGCACCATAAGTGTGATCCCACCAATCACCCTGCCTCCACCCATCCTTCCCCCTCCCCACCCCTCCCTTGTCCCTTTCCCCATTTCTTGTTCATGGGGGGGGTTGTTTTTATTTTTGTTTTTGTTTTTTCTTTTTTTGAGATAGAGTCTCACTCTGTTGCCCTGGATAAGGTGCCATAGCATCACAGATCACAGCCACCTCAAACACCGGGGTTCAAGCAATCTTCTTCCTCAGCCTCCCAAGTAGCTAGAACTACAGATGCTGGCCATAATTCCTGTTTAGTTTTTCTATGTTTAGTAAAGGCCAAGGTCTCATTCTTGGTCTGGGATGGTCCCTGGAGCTCAGGCGATCCACTCACCTCGGTCTCCCAGATTGCTAATATTACAAGCATAAACCACCACACCCGGCCCCATTGTGGTTTTAATTTTCATTTCCCTGATGGTTAGTGACATTGAGCATTTTTTCCTTATATTTATTGGCCATTTGTTTAACTTCTTTGAAAAGCTTCTGTTCATATCATTTGCCCACTTTTTAATGCAAGAAAAGAAATCAAGGATATTTGAATTGGGAAAGAGAAGTTCCAACTATTATCTTTTGCTGGGGATATGATCTTACCTCTAGAAAACCCCAAAGATCCCTCCAAGGAACCACATTTAGCAAAGTCTTAGGTTGTACACTCAATGAACATAAATCAGTAGCGTTCCTGTACACCAATGAACCAAGCTGAGAGTCAAATCAAGGACTTAATCCTGTAATGACAAAGAAAATAAAATACCTAGGAATGTTTACAACTGAGGTGAAAGATCTCTACAAAGAGAACTATGAAACACAAGAAAGAAATTACAGATGATACAAAGAAAAGGAAAAATATAGCAGTTTCATGGATCAGTAGAATCAACATTGTTAAAATGCACATACTACCCAAAGTGATTTACACAGTCAATGAAATCACCATCAAAATTCCCATCAATGTCCAACTTTACAGATCTAGAAAAAATAATTCTTTGCTTTGTGGAACCAGAAAAGAACCTGAATAGCCAAAGCACTTAAACAAAAGGAAGAAATCTGGGGCCTCACTTTACCACCCTGGAAACTGTACTACAAGACTATAGGAAGCAAAAAAGTATGGTATTGGCATGAAATAAAGATATAGAACAATGCAGCAGAACAGGAAACCCAGACATAAAACCATCCACATACAGCTAAGTGATCTTCAACAAAACAGAAAACCATAGACACTAGGGAAAAGAAGCCCAATTCATAAATGGTGCTGGGTCAACTGGATAGCCACATGCAGAAGAATTAAACAGAATTTTTTTTCTTTTTTTTTTTTTTTTTTTGCAGTTTTTGGCCGGGACTGGGTTTGAACTCACCACCTCTGGTATGTGGGGCTGGCGCCCTACTCCTTTGAACCATTGGCACCACCCCCCCCCAAAAAAAAGAATTAAATAAGATCCATATCTGTCACTACTCTCAAAAATGAATTCAAGATGGATAAATGGTTTAAATTATGCTTGAAACCACAAGAACTCTAGAAGAAAATGTTGGAAAAAAATTTTCTAAATATTAGCTTAGGTAAAGAATTTATGAAGAAGATCCCAATAGCAATCACAATCACAAGACAAAGTAAATAGGATTTGATTAAATTAAAAAGTTTCTGTACAGTCAAAACAATAATCAACAGAGTACATAGCCTGAAGAATGGGAGAAAATATTTGCCAAGTTATACTCTGATAAAGGGCTAATAATGATATATTTTCACATAAACTTATATTTATGCATTCATTAAGTTTTCATACATTCTTTTTAGCAGATAATTTCTTATTTTGTGCTTTTTTATTGAACAGAGCTTTCCTCATTATACTTTCTCCCAGATTATTTTGATATCAAGAAAAACTAAGTTTTTATATTTATATTTTCTCTTTTTAGTATATTTGAATTGATTCTCTTACGTGTGCTCGACCAACAATAATACTTACGCTAATTACAGTTTTGTTCCTCTGCTCCTACAATCCATAACTATGATTTCTCTTTCATGTATTTGATGGCCTAACAGAACGATAAAGTATCAATTATAATCATCAAAATGTTCTTCTCAAAGTCGTTTTCAAATGTCTTCAAAAACAAAACTATATATTTGAGGTGCAGCCACAGATCTTTATGATATTTATTGGATAAAACTAGATTCAAAACTATGAGCTTTAACGTTCTATTCTCAGAGATTAAACCATGTTATTTATTCAGACCCTATTGATTATTTTTGCTAACTACATTATATGTTGCAATAACTTGATAAGCAACATTAAATAATCAAAGATATTAAGAAACAAAGAGATACTACTAATTCCCTGTCTGATACATATTCTCTGTTTCTTGCTAGCACATTCCCAATGGGAGTGGTGATGGTAGCAATGTACACAATTACAGACATTAGTCTCCTCAGACACTCTTACAGTAATGAACATTTACTCCTTTATATCCTACTAGAAATTAGAGATTTAAGCTGATATGTATTTCACCATTTGTTCAAGCACTTCACATTTTTTTCTGTTAAAACACAGATATAGTGGCAAAGCTCTTGCAACAAGCATGAGGAGGATAGCCATGTATTTAAGTTAACAGACAAGAAAACTAGGATGAGTCTAGTTCTTCCCAGGACTGGAAGAACAATAGCAGCTAATTTCAGTAAATTCTTACTATCATGAAATTGGTTACTTGGTTAACAGGGTCTTGTTGCATAGACGTCAATGCAATTCTGCACATTTAAAAATAAATTTGCAAAGAACCATACTCACTGCAATAAAATTAGACCATATTCAAAACATCTTTTATAAGTTGTTTTTTTATTAGATTGTAGTTGATAACATGTTTGATTTGGGATTTTTTGTTTTTGTTAGCAGTTGATATTCAAATGTTAGGGTCTTTAGCATCAAAGCAGTAAACTATTTACCATTTAAGCCAACCATGTTCTCCACCATCAGCTATAGCTATGTTTAATGTTGGAAAAAGAATAAAAAAGAATAAATACACCTGATAACCATCTGGCTTTCAGGGCTTCTGCTTGTATAAGAAAGAAGAGAAGACTTTCTTCGTGTGTTTCTGCTGAGAGTACAAACATCTTCATAGTTTTCTCTTTATTTTAAAACTTATTCAGAAGAAAGTAATTACCAGTCCCCTGATCAGAAACCTAAATAACTTTCTCTCCTCTTACTTCATAAAGTCTATTGCTCTAAAAACAGAAATATATTTCCGGATTAACTCAGTATATCCAAAACAACCTTAATAGCACCAGCTATGTTCTTAGCTGGTACTTCAATGAAAACCACTCTGTTAGAGAATCCATGTGTACTCTTACTTACTCTTGAATCGTCTGTTCAAAAGCAGATTATTGCTGATTTACTTAACATCTTTTGGCCTTTTTAACTCTCCAACTGAAGCAGGAATCTTAGAAAAAAAATTGACCTGTGAATTATTCGGTTTCTGTCTGCAAATGTGTTTGCAGATGTTGATAAAAGCTAAAATATTTTAAGTGCTATAGGAAATACTCTTTTAACTTCAAATGATGTTTGAGTTGTCAAATTTTATTTAAATGAAGAAATGATCTGAGAAAAAATCTTTTAAAACATATAGTTCAAAAGAGCAAAATTTAGATACTCATTTTATAATAAACTAAAATTAAAGAATATAAAAATTTTAATTATTGATTGAAAGGTTTAAATGCTCTAATCAGTGTAATAAAAGGTGCAGGTATTTAATTTATATTGCTGACCTTCTTTGTCTAGTTACAGTAAAGTTGGAGTGGTTACAGGGTGCAGTTTCACTTTTAGGTTATCTAAAATCAGATGCTTTGAAAAGTGTTAAGCATATTTAACTTGATAACAGATACCACAGTCATAAAAATAGCATGTAGTATTATTTATACTGTCAAAAATAAATGTTCTTTAAAGATGAAATCAGTATTGAGTAAAATTGAGATACATTTGGCAGATATTCAGGGATATGACAGAAAGGCCCAAGAAATATTTCATGGTTGTATGTATCTGTACATAAACTTTCAAATTCTCAACTTTTATTTTCTATGTGCCAGACATCAGTAGAGTTGGAGCGTGTGGACTCTGAAAAGCCTTCAAGTTACTGTGATACCTGAGGTTTTGCTTTTTGTTTTTTTCTTCAGTCTGTTAAGCCACATCTAAAATATTTCCATACTTAAATAAATTACATTGAAGAAGGAAAGCATTCACGCATACAACATAGGTTTAGTGAATGCAAAAATAAAAAATAAAAAAATGTGCTGAGCTCTGTTCTAAGTACTGGATATGAAGTAACGGACAAAACCATTCTCCTACTAGCATGCATTCTAATATGAAAACTGCATTCTCTTGTGAGAAGAAGAGCCAAGTAACAAATCTGATTTTTAGGAACTTATGCCCAGTTATGCATATCTCTTGTCTCTGCTCTTTACTTTTCTCTACTTAGATTTATCTCTTTTTCATTCATTTCTCTGTCTAGTGGAACTTACCCATTCTTAAAATCCCAGTTCAAATTTTATTTCTTTGAAACTTTCTCTTACACCTCTTTCATCACTTTACCCCAGTCTAAAATGAATTACTTCTTCTAAGTTATTTTAATAGCAATTGCACTTATATACATTCACCATATTGCTTTATCATTTATCAAATGTTTACATGTGGATTTTTAACATAAGGCATACCTTGTTTACTTTCATAGCTCTTAATCCTAATACAATGTTGGATAGTTGTAGTCAGTAAAAACGGTATGAATGAATTAATCAAAACAAAAATTTGAGGGATGTATTCATAGATTGCATATCAAAAGAAAAAGTTATTCTAATCAGAAACTAATATCTTCCTAGTTTTCTATTCCTGTTGTAACAAATTTTAATAAACAGCGGCTTAAAAATGAAAATTTATATTTTCACCTCTGTAAATTAGAAATTTGACTTAAGTATCATGGAGCTACTATCAAGACATCTATCTACAGGGCCACATTCCTTTCTGACAATTCTGAAAGAGAATTTGTTCCCTTGCCTTTTATATCTTCTAGAAGCTTCTAAAAGTCATTGGCTTGTGGTACCTTTCTTCATTCTTCAAAGCTAGCCATGTCTCCTCTGACTTTCTTCCTCTGAGCACAGTCAGGAAAGATTTTGCTTTGAAGAAATTATGAGATTATATTTTGAATGATGAGATAATGCAAGATAACCTCAAAGTCTTTAAACTTAATTATATCTGGAAAGGCTCTTTTTCTATGTAAGAAATACATTTACAGGGTTCTGTTGAATAAGACATGGAAATATTGGTGGTGGAGTCTCCATTATTCTGCTTCCACAATAATTCCTATGTTTGGTGCACACTTTTACTAGAAAGTTGTAAACAAAAATGGCAGGTAGCATATCACGCTATATCAATAAAGTTAATATATTATCAGGATGCATGTGATAAAGACATTTACTTCAGTTTTGAACAATTGAACAAAAAAAAGTCAATGGAAGATTATATGAATAAGTAAGCAAACAAAAATTCTGGCAGATTAAATATAAGAATAAAAGACAGAATAAATTTCTCCTTGAAAATTAGTTTCAGAATTATGATTTAATTGTAATTGAGAAGCAGTGAATATCAGGCCGGATTCATAAGTCTGTTTTCAACATTCCAACTTCAGTTGCCAGATACCTTATAAGTTTTGAATGTATGGAAAAAATAAAATAGGTCTTTTGGAAGTTCCCCAAAGAGGTTAAATGTGGTTAGGGCATCTGTTCTGATATCAAGGCTCCAATTTCATTGGCTCCGTTTCATCTCATCTTTCCCACTTTCATTCCCATGAGCCAGCCACAGTAATGCCCCACAATCTTGATAAACACATCTGTCAAATACTACTACTTGTCAATGACATCAATTTAATTTTATTGGAGATAGGCTCAGAAGCAAATATCCAATAGACTTTCATCCTCTAAACAAATCTAAAAATACCCACATTTGTTGTTGTCACCACCATTTACTTGAAAAGAAGAAAGAAAAAAAGAAAATTTACTCTTATAAATGTCAGTGAGGAACAAATGAATGGAGAAAAGGAGAACAATGAACGCTCAATGAATGCTTCATTTTTAAAAAATTAAACCACTTGAATTTCTTGTCATATTTAAGCTGAAAAACATTTTGATGATTCTGGTTTTGAGAATATTTATTTGGCTTTTTAACATCATGTGAAATTGCCATTTATATGATACAATTATCTCCATAAATCAGATAATCAGTCTATTTTTGTCAAACAGTTACAAATCTGTGTTTCTCTATATGAGCAAAGTTGTCTTATTTCCTTTTTATTTTTAAATATAATCAGAAAATGTCAAAGTAATATTATGTTTCAGAAATTATCTCATTTAAGTACACCATTTAAACATGAATAAACTGAAGATATTTAATAATTTTTCTAAGGTAACATATTTACTTGGCAAAATAGAAAGTTAAATTCAGTTTAAATGTTAATACTTTTCTTATTCACCAAGTTCACCTTCAGAAGTTGTTCATTGTTCCCCCAACATAAATACTTGTGGTTGTCTATAATTTGCTGCTATTCTCCCTCTTAATTAATGGGAACAAATAACATATCTCATGATGATATTTGAATTTTTAAAAAAATCACTCCAACATGGAGTGAGAGTGAGGACTAGAAGTGGAAAGGAGCACAAAGATGGTGAACTATTATGAATACATTGTAATCGTATACGTAAATATGATGGTAACTTTTTAACTAGAAGAGGGTCAGTGGAGAAGTTGATTTCAAATTCGTTAAAATTTATAAGATGTTACAATGGAATATGTATGGAAGAAAAGGGCTAAGAAGGTTTCAAAGATGATTCCAAGATGTGTGGGTTACATAATTAGATATGTAATGGCATTATACACTGAAATAAAAAAATATTAGAGGATGGAAATCTGTGAGTAGTTTATAGTATAGTAGCAAATAATTCCCCAACTTTTGTAAGAAGAAAATTTAATTTTTCCTTCATGGTCAAAAATACTAGACTCTAGAGTAACACTGTCTTATTATGAATCCTAGCGACTACATTTACTAAATGACCATGCGTAGGAAAATGACTTGGTCCCAGTTTTCTCATCTGAAAAATGAGGATTGTCAAATGAATGTTATAGTTGTAGGTTTCCCTGCCATGTTACAAGAATTAGATGATATATGTACAACTTCAAACAGAAACTGAAACACATAAAATCTCGATAAATGTTAGGTAATATTATTACTATTATTACCCCCATTCCAGTGAAGAAGAAACTGAAGCATAAGAAATTTAAATAAATTATATAAGGTCACACAGATTATTAATAAGAAGAAGCAGAATTTGAAGCCATTCTTGCTGACTTCAGAGCCAATGTTTTTAATTGTTATATTAAAAATTCTTTACTTTTCTCTCACCTAAACAAGACAGGTATACTATAGTGCCCTGAAATGCCAGCATTCTTTAATCAGTATATGGTTAGAGCTGATCTTGGAGGTCATATCTACACCATTAACTCTGAAATAACCCAAGAGTGTAATGACATTTGGTATCTAACAGAGCTACATTGGTTATAGGTATGGAAAGAATAGATATTTCTTTTTTTTTTTTAATAATTTTATTGAATCATAATTCTGTACATTGGTGCAATCATAGGGCATGATTCATATACATTCAGAAATATTTTCATTGTACTGTTACAGATAGCCTTCATGGCATTTTCTTGATCACTATATAAAGACATTGATACTCTACATTTAATAAGTTTCCCCAGTACCCTGCTAAGATGCA
>CAUYON010093207.1:0-14026 GCA_963573935.1 Arctocebus calabarensis
ATATACCCTGAGACTAAAGGCCTAAAGGAGGAGATGGGGAAAGACTGGGAGAGAAATGGAGAGAGCTTCTCTCTCCCCACTAGAATTCTCTCCCTCTACCAGGAGCCTTAGTGTTTTCTGTATTCTTTTCTGTGAATAAATTCTGTGTTTATTTCCCAGGGGGTGAGGGGAAATAATGTAATGAAGAATAATAAAATACATGTTAATAAAAAAAAAAAAAGAAGAACTCTGTAAGAGTGAAATAGTGCCCAGCAGCCCAGAAGGTTTTTATTTTAATTTTCTAAATAGTGGTTTATGTGCTTGGGGTCTTTAATTGGTTACATCACATGCACAACAGCTGTCGATTTAAATGGGAAAAAAAACCCTACACCAGTAAAAATATTTACATTTATAGAATTACATTATTTGGTTAAGACTGCAGGAATGGAGCATGTGAATTCTTTTAAAGAGCCATATGAAAGAGCTGCCATTATTATGTACACTTGGGGGAAATGAGACTTAGAGACAATAAATCTTTAGTCCAAGGTCATAGAACTGGAAGCAGGTATGATAGGAGTGAGAGGCCAGTTTTCTCTACACTATGCATTATATGACTTTTCTTCATTCAATAAATATTCTTTTTTTTTTTTTTTTTTTTTTTTTTGTGGAGACAGAGTCTCACTCTATTGCCCTTGGTAGAGTGCTGTGGAGTCACAGCTCACAGCAACCTCCAGCTCTTGAGCTTAAGCGATTCTCTTGCCTCAGAGTCCCAGGTAGCTGGGACTACCCACAGTGCCCGGCTAATTTTTGATGCAGTTCGGCCAGAGTCGGGTTTGAACCCACAGCGCTCAGTGTATGGGGTCAGCGCCCTACTCGCTGAGCCACAGGCGCCGCCCAACAAATATTCTTGATTATCTATTATGTATCAGGTACTTGTCTACCACAAGGACTCTTTATAAGAACAGCAAAGTAAAAAAGTAACAAACTATGGTACCTTTTTTATAACCTGTAATATAAAGCCTATGAACTTCAGCATACAAAAAGGCATTGTAACTAATTTACATAACTTTATAAAAATCCTTATAGTTATTAAGATGAAAATAAACTTGTTAAGCAAAGTCACAGCAATCTTTGCCTGTGGCTCAAAGGAGTAGGGCGCTGGCCCCATATGCTGGAGGCAGCGGGTTCAAACAGAGCCCTGGCCAAAAACTGCCCCAAAAACCCAAAACAAAAATAGAATACATGTCTGGATAAATTGCCCTCCAAAGATTTTTTGATATTACTTTTTAATAAGTCTTGTTATAAATGAGTGTGTTATTAGAAAAATCAATATACCTATTGAAACTAGAGATAGACTCTAGTATTTAAACACGCCACTTAAACTCTTATGTTTTCCAAAATAATTATTGAAATATCTTAAAGAAAAAAGAATAGCTATTTTTTTTCAAAGAATGGGACAGGCAGGCTGGGTATGGTGGTTCATGCCTGTAATCCTAGCACTCTGGGAGGCCAAGCCAGGTGGACTGCCTGAGCAACAGCAAGACTCCGTCTCTAAAAAAAGTAGCAGAGCGCTATGGTGAGCATTTGTAGTCCCAACTACTCGGGAAGCTGAGGAAGGAGGATTGCTTGAGCCCAAGAAACTGAGGTTGCTGTGAGCTAGGATGCCATTGCACTCTGCCCAGCACGACAAAGTAAGACTCTGTCTCAAAAAAAACAAAACAATCAAAGTATGGGGCAATACTATTACAATATACAAAGAAGTATTTAACTATTTTTCTATTGCTATATTTAACTGAAATGTGAGAAGTGCTTGAGTCCAGGAGTTTGAGAACAGCCTGGGCAATATAGCAAGACCCTATCTCCTTTAAAAAAGGTAAAAGAAAATTTATTGTGTGTAACATATAACTATGTGTGAAGAGTCTGATGACATTTCTATGTAAAGTTGTATTTTTAAAACCATCTTAGGAATTGTACTGAGTATGTTCAAATCTAATCAAATCTTTATACTTTTCTAAAACTTTAATAAAATAAAAAGAAAGTTAAGAGAAAAGGCATACAAACAATCAGACCATCTTTATACTACTTATGGAAATGGACATATGCTTACAGCTTAGCTAAAGATTTAAGTCTGTTTCTTTAGGACATATTCTTCCCCATCCCTCATTACATGGCAGGATGTTTGCTTGTAAAATGACTACTCTCCTATATTGACTCTTGATTTTAATATAACAGACTATCATTATGACTTGTTTGAACATTAGTCATCAGATGTGATGGCTCACTCCTATAATCCTAGCACTCTGGGAAGCCAAGGCAGGTGATCACTCAAGCTCAGGAGTTCAAGACCAGCCTGAGCAAGAGTGAGACCCCATCTCTACAGAAAAATTAGTCGGGTGTTGTGGTGGGTGTCTGTATTCCAAGCTACTTGAAAGGCTGAAGCAGGAGGACTGCTTGAACCCAGGAGTTTGTGATACCTGTGACCTAGGCTGAAGCTGTGGTACTCAAGCCTGGGACTCTGTTTCAAAAAAAAAAGAGACAGAACATTAGTCATCATAGAATGTCACAGTTTCTACAAACAGATGAATATTGATCATAGCATCATAGCAACTTTCAGAAACAGAATAAAAGCAAAATGAAATTAAAATTAATCTAAAAGTATTAGTTTAAAAATGCTCTTAGGTTTCTAAAAACACTTTGATCATTGGTTAAAATATCTCACAGACATTTGTATTTATTGAAGTCCATCTTGTTATGAAAATAATTTAAGGAAACCTTCAAAATTACATTAAAAATATGTATGTAAGAATATTTTCCTTCTATTAAAACTGATGCATGCGGGGCAGCGACTGTGGCTCATTGAGTAGGGTGCCAGCCCCATATACCAAAGGTGGCGGGTTCAAACTTGGCCTAGGCTGAACTGCAAAAACAGAAAAATAGCTGGGTGTTGTGGCAGGCGCCTGTAGTCCCAGCTATGCGGGAGGCTGAGGCAAGAGAATCACCTAAGCCCAGGAGTTGGAGGTTGCTGTGAGCTGTGTGACGCCACGGCACTCTACCCAGGGCGATAAAGTGAGACTCTGTCTCTAAAAAAAAAAAGAAAAAAACAAAACTGATGCATGCAATATAAATATTTCCGAATATTTCCAGCATATACTGTTGGGAGGGTTCTTTGTAATAAATTATTTGTAACAAGAATGTATATTGTTTACAGAAATTTATAAAATTTGCATGTCTTTATTGATACCCTAATCTTTAAAGCTATTCTTCATTTAAACCCACAAAGATTTTAATTACATTATTATAGCAAAAATAAAATTTATCTTAGATCTCTGTTGACTACTCAATCTATGTATCATAGTTAGCCCCCATTTAAAATTTTCTGTCACTCTCAAATTTCAAGAAAAGCATGAGAAATTTAGAGTTCTCTTAGCCTCCTCTTGTCCACATATTTCTGTCTATATTATTATTTTTGCCAAATTTTCCTCATTTTTTGACCTGTAATTTATAGATTACTAGAGGTCAAATATAAGTGCTAATTATCTGATTAATTTTGATTTAGAATACTATTGCTCTAAATGATGCAGGTCTATTTTCTTTAGCATTAAAAAAAGAAAAAAGAAAGAATAGAAAATTGAGTAATTACGCAGATACTAGTAACTCAGTTCCAAGTGTCTAATTACATGGACTAAATTGACTGTATAAATACAATTCTCCCTTTCACCTGTTGCTAGCCATTATTTTCTTGGCATTTTATTACACTAAAAAGATTTTATAAAGCTTCCTCCCCCATTCCTTTTCATAAAATACAAATTAAAATGTATACACAAAGAACTCTTATTTTGAAAATGACATGTGAAAGAGAACAATATTTATGTTTTAATCTTAATAAAATAATCAAACAAAAGCTGAGAGAAAAAGCTGAGTCTATGAGAAGAAACAAAGTGGAAAATTTTTATCTTTTTTTAGGTGCTTGTTTTCTCAAAATTCTGTAAAACTACTTTCTTAAGATTTATCATGGTATAAAAATAGGTTTATACATACCATTCAAAGTATTTTTGGAATAGTTTTATCTGTGCAAGAAATGCAACTTAGAAAATTGAACATAATGATTCAGCTAAGGTTTTTTAAAAAGTATTTTTAAACTGAATTATCTTTAAAATTGCTTCAAGTCCATATTTCATTTTGACAAGGGGATAAAGTATATATGTGTTGAAAATAACTTTTTTACAACAACCATAATTAAAGTGTTAAATTCTTAACCAGTATTGTTTTAAATATTGTATATATTTTGCCATATTAAGCACTTTTATCTAGGCCTTTCTTCTCCATGTAAGCTGTTTTAAGATAATTTTGTTTTAAATGTTTACTTTAAATGACTTAAAAGTAAACTTAGTTATATAGTCTTCTTGAGTATTTGTAATGTATTTAATGCAAATCATCCCTTCTTGTATATATAAAACTTGCATTCTAAAATGATTTAATAAGTGAACATAGTTAAATTTTTCAGTGTATAAGTAAGTACAGATTATTGCTGTTTTAATCTACGAAATACTTCTTTCATCTTTTGTTTCCATTTTTCTTTGTAAAATTATATACAGGTAAAATAAATACAGGTATTTGTAATTTATTTAACTTTCAAATCTTAATATGTAAAAAGCATGCTCTCCTACAAACTTCAAATTTTTTTGGCTGTTGACAATAATATTCCATAACATAGGCTCATTTTTTCAGTTTTTTGCTGGAATTCATTGATCTGGCCAAAACTCCAATTCTGAGGTTTAAGAAAATATGGTGGTAGAATAGAGTTTCTAATTCACAACCAAAAAAAGATGGGAATCTGTTAGATACTCTCTGCTGTTGTAGTCTAAAAGTAGGGCATCCTGACACTGATTAGATTCTGGACATGACGGATGATCATGTAGTGTATTTCAAGCATTACTACAGAGATTGGTTGAGTTCAGTGTAGCTAAAAGAATCCTGCTGTAATGGATTGTCAGAGCAAATAAACGGTAAATAAACATTTTGTGGTATTTCTTCTCATGGAGGGAAAACTCAGCCTGCCTTCTTCACTTCCTACCTCTTTTTTCCCTACTCTTTCTCTCTCTCCCTTCCTTACTCCTTTCCTCTCTTCTCTTTTTAAAAATATAGAAACACTCTGGGAGTCAGAGGCCAGTGGATCGCCTGAGGTCAGGAGTTCCAGACCAGCCTGAGCAAGAGTGAGTCCCCTGTCCCTAAAAATAGGCAGGCATTGTGGTGTGCATGTATAGCTACTTGGGAGGCTGAAGCAAGAATATCCCTTGAGCCCAAGAGTTTGAGGTTGCTGTGAGCTGTGATGCCACAGCACTTGATTGAGGGTGACATAGTGAGACTCTGTCTCAATAAATAAATACACAAACAATTTAAAGGACAGTGTGCACATGTGTGGAAGAATTAGATATATTAATCACAGTAAATTTGTTTCTAGATATACTTCATTTTTATTCTCTCATAGCTAAAGTGATATGGCTGATACCAGGGCAAGGATATAGAAAACCAAAGTGATGACTTTTATAATTAAAAAGTACAGAAAAATAAAGCAAAAAAAAAAAAAAATTGACCAGTCATTGAAGGAGTAACTGTGCTTATTATCTGAATTGTCTATTTGACAGAATTTATTTGATGATTGGCCAACTCCTAATTTTCATATAACTAGGGAAGAAGATGTAAGTTATGTGATTTAAGAAGTAAACTTGCTTTTAATAATCCGTACAAAAGATAAGTGAATTGTATTCATCTAAGTCACTTACTGAATTTAAAGGCAAATTGTTCTTTTTTATTTGTCTATGTAGTGAAATACTAAAACACATAGTTCAGCCTGTTCTTTTCTCATTAAATGTTACATGGAATATGATTGTTTTCTTTCATCTCTTAATTTTCTTACCTTTAAATTAAAATTTGCCTTCATCTTTTGTCAGGGAACATATGTTTATTTTCTTTTTCTTTTTCTGAGACAGAGTCTCACTATATCACCCTTGGTAGAGTGCCGTGGCATCACAGCTCACAGCAACCTCAAACACTTGGGCTTAAGGGATTCTCTTGCCTCAGCCTCCCAAGTAGCTGGGACTAAAGGTGCCCACCACAACACCTGGCTATTTTTTGTTGCAGTTGTCATTGTTGTTTAGCTAGCGCAGGCTGGGTTTGAACCGCCAGCCTTGGTGCATGTGGCTGACACCATAACCACTGTTGAGTTTTTTATAAATCAATTCCTCATTTTCTCCTAGATAAGGATAATGTTGGTCTGTAGGACTCAGATATTTCCATGTAGATTAATTGTTTTGCTTAAAAATAAGGGGTCAAACTTCCTAAAGGACGTTTCAATATAATACAATGAAGTCCTATTTGGTACACACAATTTGTCAATATGCATAAAACCTTTTAAAAACTGTAAGATGGACTGTAAGATATAAAAATTTGATATTTAAAATTGTAACTTGATTCTTAGACATGTTCCTTTAATTTTACAGAGTTATCTTATTCTGAGTCAAGTGGCTAAGAAAACCATGACATGGTACCACTGCTGACAGCTCTCAAGTTTTATTTCAGAAATTCAAGAGTATTTTCCTTGCCAAAATCTTGACGATAGAATTTCCTGTCTCCAGTTTAACAAAATTATAGTTTTCAAAGTTCAGGGAATGCTTTGGGATTTATCTTTATTAAAAACTTAATGTTTTAGTACTACTATAATTTGATCCTTTAAAACTCAGATGTAAAATATTTAATTTTTCTTATTGCCATATTTTAAAGTTTTATATTTCCTGATACTATATCTTAAATGAAAAATTTTAAACAGTACTAAATGATGAAAATATTAAATAGAAACTGTACTATTTACTATTACTATCTAAATGTTTTCAATGTTTCAATGTTCAGAAAAATCCAAAAATCCATCTAAGTTTAGAGAACTTTGTATCATTGATTTTCATTCCTGTAGTTACTGGTTTTTAAATTTAATTAACATTTCAATTTCCCTCACATATTAAGGTACTAACTCCATTGAAATTAATTTTTTATTTTAAAATCCACATATACCAATCAGGCTATGATATGTGAGAAAAAAGATATTTGCCTATGTTAATTATTGCAGCAGTAACTACTTACAAATTATTGGCATTTGGATTATATGTTTAATTTGAAAATAAAAGCTTTATCATTCCCTCTGACTACTCAATATGGTGTTTGACAGCACAGGTGATCTAAGATGCAATTGGAGAAGTCTATGATCATGAACGCATAAAAACTTGATCATTCAAATTCCAATTCCCAATCTATGCCTTACCAAATTAAGATATTTAACACAATATAAGCATGTACATAGGTTTTATAAACTTCACTGAAATGCTTTTTGACCTACATTCTCAAGTATCATGTAATTCAGTTAAATACTCTTCCCAACTGTCTATTGGTGGTTAAAAAACAGAAAATACTATTTTCATAAATTAGTATCTTAAGGTTTGAAGATAACCATTTCAAAAAACAGTATTGGAGACTGAAAGAGGATGGTTTCCTGTATGTGGATAGTTTTTTAAGTGGTTTTTTTTTTTCCTCCAGAAAATGAGCAGATATTTCATGGGCAGGATAATTCATACTAGAACACGTGTAAGCCAGTTAAACTTTCTGGGTGTCTCACTGACATTATACTATTAAGATTTTCTTTATTCTCCATAGATGTTACACAAACTTTTCAATCTAAAGCAATACCATCCTTCACTGTCTTAGCCAAAAGTAAAAGTACTTATACAATCTAAAAAAGGTAGTATTTTAATTCAAAAAACCAACAAATGTAACAATGAGGCCTGTGGGAAAAGCTGGCCACATAGATACTGGCCATTTTAATTGTAATCATAATACAAGGGTCAATATAAAGTTGGTTTCTAAACAACTTAATCAAGCATTTCAAAGGATACGATGTATTTTGAAACTATAAAACATTGTTCAAAATGACAGTTCTTCAAATGATTTCTAAGATTCTCAAAAAGAAAAATTTATCAGCATTGCTTACCTTCTAAACTATCTTTGCAGTTTAGTAGGCAAGATATTATTATGTTTGCAATATCTATTTGCTTATTTTCAGTTGCACATAATTGTTATTTTAAATAGTTCTTTGAGGCCAAATTTATTCTATTGGCTTAGAAGCTGCAGAATTTTTAAATGTTTTGTGAAAGTTCCAATGCTGTTTTCAATGATTAAGGGAAAATTTTAAATAGTAGTTTCACACTTTCAGGATATATTCATATACAGTTTTTCTAACATAAAATGATTGATTTACCAAAGAGTCTAAGTAATCACGCCTTTTAACAATCATCAGATCATCATACTTCTATGTACTTCAATGGCTTGTCAAAGGTGTATGTTCAATATTTAAATGAATACTCTATCCTGTACCTCCTTCAAAGAGAGTTGAAATAAATGTACTGCAGGAAAATTTCACTTTTCTATCATCAGAGAACATTATAGTTAAAATTTTTATGGAAGCTGAAAATGTACCATCACTTGGACCTAATACATGACATGCCTCGGTAGAAGAAAACAAACATTCTGTAAGAGAAGGTATTTACATGTGGGCAAGACAGTAACATGACAGCTACTATGAAAACAATCTTTGTGAATTTCCTCACTTTTATGCTCATAAACTCACAACCACTTGTTTACTTTCTTCTTTTAAATAACATTTTAAAACTTATGTTCATGTAGTCTTTTTTTTTTTTTTTTGACACTAAAGTGAATATAATTGGAGTTATCAGCTCAAATTCCATTAGAGCATTAATCAATGTTATGTTAGGTCATAAAGTATGTGTCATAGACATAATGAGTTTGGGTGTTGTTAAAACTTAAGTTACACAACTCTGCCCTGTAAAGTACTCCCTGTGTAAATGTTGAAAATCTTGAAAATCTTCAAATGCTATTTTATTGCTGATAAGAAACAAATTAGAAAGAAAAAGGAGATGAGAAGAAAAGATGAATGTGATTAACAGGTATTTATTTCAGGACCCTATGGAGACTTTTAAATCCTTCACTGGTACTATATTCTCACAGAATGAAAAGGCAGTGCATGTGTCTTTCAAGGCTTTCCAAGGAGTGCAGAGTAGAATTACTCAAACTGTTACTGATGCTAAATTAGTATATTTGCATCCTGTTGTGAAATGACATATTCTTTATTTATTGGTACAAGGTTAAATATTGGCTGAATTCATTAAATTTTTTTGTTCAAATAGGCATCTAAATTAACCCAAAGAAAAGAATGTTTCACGTCTAAATTTGCAAGTAATCCGCTCCTGAAGACTAAAACACCTTTCTTGTCTCATGCATCTTTTTACTTTTCACGTTCATTTGATCAATAATGCCTAGTCTACTTTGTTTCGCGTTTTATTTTCTTAAAGGATAACTCTTATTTTCTAAATCAACTTCGTAGAAATAGAGGGGAAGTTAACTTTATACAGTTTTGAAACTCTAAAGTTATGGACATTCAAAACAGTAATTCACTTTTTAAAAAAGGCTTGCCATTTCTAACTATACTAAGATAACCATAGAGATAAATGTATTTATTAAGATCCTACTGAGTAATCAAAACTGGACCCATACGTGTAGTGAGTATAGTAGCACAAAACTTTTATCACAGCTTGCTTTTGAAAGGTATTTATTTGCAGTGACGAGTAAAATCTTTAATAATCTTGTCAAATATGCTCATGAATAATTTATTAATTCCCCCAATTGTTGAAGTACAGAACGTGCACACAGGCACTAACACACACTCACACCCTACGAAGAAGAAATCTATTGGTGTATTCCAGAAACGACAAAGAAAAAATAAGCAAGAATTATATAATTAGATGTCTTACAGTCTCATTCATAAAAAGGGCAGTGGTGTGAGGCTAAGCCGGTGAGTTAAAACACACACACACACACGCAAGCACACACACAAAACAAACAAAAACCAGTTGCCTTAGATCGGAGCTTCCCGCAGTATTTCGAGCTGACCGAAGAGCGAGGAGGGCGCAGTTTGCGAGGGGGGTGGGCCGGGATCTGGCCGCCGAGCACCTCCTCCCCCGGTCTTGCAGGGAACCGAGCTGGTGGCTGTCTTAGGTGGGCGCAGAGCAGAGGAGAAAGCGCCCCGCATGACCACAAAGCGCCTGGGGCCGCCCCTCTCGCTCGGGCTTCGCGGCTCCAGTGGCTCCAGCGGTTCCACTGGCCAGCGAGAAGAAGGAAAGGCCAGAAGGGAGCGAAGGCTGGGGGCCTGGGGCCGCGGAGGCCGGCGCGGAGGCGTCCCGCCGTTCCGCCGCCCCGAGCCGCGGGCGCGCGCGGCCGCATCAGCTGAGCGCGCGGCGCGTGTCACGTGGTGCGCGTGTCGAAGGTCACGGCGCGCTCACAATGGAGCTCTCGGAGTATGTGCAGAAAGGCTTCCAGATGCTGGCCGATCCCGGCTCCTTCGACTCCAACGCCTTCACGCTTCTCCTCCGGGCGGCTTTCCAGAGCCTGCTGGACGCCCAGGCGGACGAGGCCGTGTTAGGTAAGCCGCTCGGCTCTGAGTTGGATCGGCCGGGGTGGAGGGGCACTCGGAGAAGAGGAGCCAGACAGAGCAAGAGGGGGAAAGCCCCGGGAAGAGGAAGTCTCCGGGCTTTGCCCTTCGCTCCGGACGGAGTGTGGGAACAGACGTGGCTCTGCCAGGACCCAGAGCAGCCCCTGAGCATTGTTCTGTCCCCACTTGGCACCTGCACATAAACAGCTACACGTTCCTGGCCTGCTTTCCCTCTCAGTCTCTTTGTTCCTTTGTAAAGCCTGTCTGTGTTCAAGTCTTGTTTGTGGCCTAAACAGCTAAGGTTTTTACCCTTGTCTGAGGCTGTGGCTGTTTTGACACTTGGACTTCATCAGGGAAGCTCCCTGCAATTCAAACTTGAGGGCAGGGCTGGCAAAGGTTTAAAAGAGTCTGTTTCCGAAGTAATTACTAGGTCAAATAGTGTTGACATTTTCCAACTTAGAGAATACCTCAGGTCCCTGTGATCACTGCAACACTCGAGGTCAGTATGTTTTACACACCTTCTACTTCTAGAGCTTTAAAATACGATGCACAATACTTTGTTCTGCGCCAGTTACCAAGGAGGCGAGTCCCTTTTAAGCGGTGCGGTCAGTGATTGCGGAGTGCAGTGTTAGTATGGATTGAGGACATATTTTAAGACAGGTCTCTTTTAGATAATTTTCTTAAATATAAATATGCCAACTATTCAAATCTTTGTGGGTTTTTAGCTTCATGATCTAAACACTTGTGCAAAAAGTATGAAAGTGGAAGTTCTTCAAACGAAAATAGTAACAACCACCTGGGTTAATCTCAAAAAAAAAAAAAAAGGATGGCTGTCAGAACCTCAAAATGCTAATATAATTGTGAAATTTATATTTTATATTCCGTATTTACATCCTCCCCTACATTCCCTGATGTATTAGTGTCCTCGGAACCAATTACCCTAAATTCATCGTTTTTAGGAGGAAAGTTCATCCATTCAAAAATTTACACCAAGTAAAATTTTTATCTTCTTGTTTTTCCTTTGCAATTACTACAATCCAGTGTTAGAATGGCCATTGTATTGTTTTTTTTTTTTTCCTTTGGGGCTATTATTTTTCTTAAGTAGCAAAAATAGGAAGACAAGATAAAAGAGGTTAATTGAAACCAAAGAACAGAATTATTGATGTGTTCTCTTTATTGTTTTGCAATTGACCTTATGGCTCATATCATTTACTTATAATTGACAGTCCTTATAGTTGAATTATTTTAGTTATCTTGTTAGAAGGGTTTTTTAATCCAAATTAAAATACCTTAAAGAATTTGCTATCACAGGCAATATTGACTATTAATTCGTTTTAGATCACCCACACTTGAAACATATCGACCCAGTGGTTTTAAAACATTGTCATACAGCAGCTGCAACTTACATACTGGAGGCAGGAAAGCACCGTGTAGACAAATCAACTCTGAGGTACAGGATTTATTTAAATACCCATTTATTTTCAAATACTACCTTGACGATTTCAATTTCAGGGTTAAAAATGGAAAACTAAACTTTGTTTTGTTTTCTAGCACTTATCTAGAAGACTGTAAATTTGACCAAGAGCGGATAGAACTATTTTGCACGGAATATCAGGTTACTTACTTTAAATTTTAAATTAACAATTACTAATTTTCTTCTCTGTTTGGAAAGATTTGTTTTCTTTCTTTTTCTTCCCCAGAATAATAAGAATTCCCTAGAAATCCTACTGGGAAGGTAGGTACTGTGTAAGGTGTCAAGCTGAGGCACTTTTCACTTGCAGGTATGAATGGAGAGTGCTGGTATGAAACAAAACAGGGCAAAAACCCAGGGATCTAGAGCCACAGAAAAAGGGGCCAAAGGGCAAGTTAAACAATTGAAGTTAAGCTTATGTTTTTAAAGGTAAAGTTTATTGAGATAATTTTTTAAATGCTTTTAACATTCAGAATTTGAAAATAAAGTTTAACAATGTTTTAAAGTCAGAATGGATTAAAGTGGGGGTGAGGGTGGAAAGCAAACACGATTCTTAGTAAATATAAATACTGAAAGTTTTTCTGTAGCTATTATGTACAAAATTATCATTGTATCTTTCAGTATAGGCAGATCTCTCCCTCATATAACTGATGTTTCCTGGAGGTTGGAATATCAGATAAAGGTAAAATTTAACAAACTTCTCAAGGGGGATTTAGGGAACTTAAAAAAAGTTAAAGGCTGATGTATATGTTGTGTTATTTTAGACCAATCAACTTCATAAGATGTACAGACCTGCATATTTGGTGACCTTAAATGTAGAGGTATTTATAGATAAGCCCTGTCTAAAAATTAAATGTATAATGACATTTGAAGTTTCCTTGATTTAAATAAACAGCACTTTTTCTTTCCTAGAATGCAGATTCCCAAACCTACCCAAAGATTAGTTTTAGTTGCAACATGGAACAATTACAGGTACAGTATTTGGACCTGTAAATATGCCAATCTTTTCATAAATGTTAATTAGAATTATGCTCTTGGAAAGTTCAAAAGACAATATAATCATCTGTCAGCAGATAATAAAGAGTGTTTAAGGATTTAATGGGAATTGCTCTACATTTGCTCTTCCCTCATATTAAAATAAACTTTTAAAGTATATTGTTTAGTGTACATTTCTTTTAATCATATTGAATTTGATCCAATAGGATAAGGCAAAATTAAGAGCATAGCTTTGAAAATGTCTTTGCTTTTAGAAATTGAACTAAACTTTAAAAGTTGGATTTTTAAACAGCAGTTTTAAATGGCTTTTTAAAAAGGAAGAAAGATACGTAATATTCTAAAACTTTATATTGCCAATGTAAGACTGGGGAAATTCAAAACTACACTGATTAATGGATGTGACAATGAATTAATTTCTTACCACTTTAAAAAAAATGAACATTACTGGAAAATTAGATGAAGTTGAATTTTTCAAAATTCATCTCCTACAGAGTCATTTTAATGTACTATTAATCAAACTTTAAACTTTCACAAAATATGTTTACAGCATAACATAACACCTCTGTGAGATAACTTAGTAAGTTTAACTTAGTTATCCCTTGCCTGTTAAGAGGATTCCGTTAGAAATCATGTTTCCATCTGAGGGCTAATAGCCAATCTGAAGATGAGCTATTTTAGAGGAAAGGTTTCTTTTGACTGATAGTTTGTCAAAGGTTGAAATCCTATTGAATTTCAAAGATGTTTGGAAAGTAGCTTTTTGTTCTTTGAATTTGGGTTCTTCTTCGTTTTATCCTAAAAACGTGGCATTGTATAATGTCTTTTAGGACTTGGTGGGGAAACTTAAAGATGCTTCGAAAAGCCTGGAAAGAGCAACTCAGTTGTAACTGGGGAAAGTAACGATCCACCGGAGAGTGGAGAGGAAAACTAGCAACGCCTTGCCTTCAGCGAACCATCGTTTCTGCGAGCTGGATGTCTTCCGTTCCAGTAGAAAAGATTTTTCCTTTTAAATTTATGCCATTCATCAGTTTTGA
>CAUYON010093208.1:0-15784 GCA_963573935.1 Arctocebus calabarensis
TGGCCCCAGACATTCAAAGAAAACTCCAGAAATTGGCTATAGTCCCAGACCATAACCTGGAGAATCTTCTTAAAATAGCCACTACGGTCTTTTGTAACTGAGACCTGCAGAAAAGGAGGAAAAAGAGAGAAAGGAATAGAAAAGAATGACAGCTCTAATAATGGCACTCTAACAAATGAGCAACCCTCAGGGGCAGAGGGAAACCAGAGGAGCGAAAAACAAGTGCTTTCATTGTGGTCAGACTGGCCACTTCAGAGAAGACTGCCCCCAGCAGTACCACCGGCTGGCAAGCCATCTGACCCCTGCCCAGAATGCAAGGGTGACCCCTGGAGGGTGGCCTGTCCCCAGAGGTGAAGACCTCCTGGGACAGTGACCCCATCGGAGCCCAAACTGGACTGAGAGTGCCCGGGGCATATGGCCCCTGTCCAGAATGCAAGGGTGACCCCTGGAGGGTGGCCTGTCCCCAGAGGCGAAGGCCTCCTGGGACAGTGACCCCATTGGAACCCAAACTGGACTGAGAATGCCCGGGGCATACTCTCATGGCTCCAGCTTGTGTCATCACCCTTCAAGAGCCCCAGGTTTGCCTTACAGTGGAGTGCCAGGAGAAAAAACTTCATTTTCCTTTTTCAATCTGTTATTGATCACTCTTCCAAATCTTTTTTTTAATAGAATGAGTTCTACTTTTCTCTTCCTATTTTTTTCTCTTTTGTTTTTCTTTTCTTTAATATTGGATCTTGCTTGTAGTTGAGATTTGATACAGTAATGTGATCATAGCTCGTTGTAACCTTGAACTCTTGTTCTGAATCAGTTCTCCTGCCTTGGCCTCCCAATGGGCTCAGACTAGAGATGTGAGCCACTGCACCTATCTTATTCTTTTCTAATATTCTTTTTTATCTCCCCGTATCATGGATTTTGTATTTGGAATTTTATTATAGTTTTTTTAATTTTAGTAGATATGATGCACAGTGTTTTTTGTCACATAAATGCACTAAATATTGGTGAAGCCAGAGTTTTTCGTGTACTGGATAGCTCGATAGCATATGTTGTACACATTGAATGTTTGTTGTTGTTGTTCTTTTCTTTTCCTTTTTCTTTTTTTTTCTGTTTGAGACAGAGTCTCAGTCTGTCACCCCTCGTAGAGTGCTACGGCATTATCATAGCTCACAGCAACCTCCAACTCTTAGGCTCAAGCGATCATCTTACCTCAGCCTCCCAAGTAGTGGTGACTGCAGGTACCTGTCACAACGCTTGGCTGTACTTATATTTTTAGTAGAGATATAGTCTTGCTCTTGCTTAGGCTGGTCTTGAACTCCTGAGCTCAAACGATCCATCTTGGCCTCCCAGAGTGCTAGGATTATAGGTGTGTGCCTCTATGCCCAGCACCAGTAAGTGATTTTGATTCCTCACTTTCCTTCCACCCTTTTCCCTTCCAGTTTCTCCAGCACATTGTACCACTGTGTACGATGATGATTTCCATCTTTTAGCTCCCACTTATAAAAGAGTATATATGAAGTTCTTACATTCCTGAGATATTTCCCTTAGAAAAATGGATTCCACATGTATCCAGGTTTCTGCAGCAAACATTGTTTTATTATTTTTATAGCTCAGTTGTATTCCATGGTGTACATATATACAGAGGATGCAAGATATACACACACATTTTAAGAAAGGAAACGATATTATGTTAATATCGTAATACTCAAGTCATGTATGACATATACATTACATAAGATGCTCAAGCATTACCTGTATTCATCTTTTTTATTGTCATATATTATTACAATTTTAGCACAGTTTTTTCCTTTCTTAAAATGTGTATACAGTTTTTGGGACCATGTCTGTGAGCCATTTACTCTACATTGTCAAATATCTGGGGCATAAAGTCTCTTGTAACAGCTCGAGATAATCTCTTGTATACTTCTGATATCTATTATTATTTCCTCTTTTTAATTTCTGCTTGAGGTTATTAGAGATTTTATTTTTATATTTCTAGTTAATTTGGCCAAGAGTTTATCAGTTTTATTTATTTATTTGAAAAATGAACTTTTTGTTTTATTAATTTTCTGAATGATTCTTTTCTTTCCACCATCATTTATTTCTGATTTAACTTTGATCATTTCTTTTCTTCTGCTAGGTTTGGGATTAGATTATTCTTCTTTTTCCATTTACTTAAGATAATTCATTAGGTTGTTGATATGTCTTCTTTCGATTTTTCAGGTATAGGCAACTAATGCAATAAACTTCCCTCTTAGGACTGCTTTTGCAGTATCTCATAGGTTTTGTTAGCTTGCACTTTCATTGCTATTATGTTTGAAGAGTTTAAGGATTTTCTCCTTTATCTCTTCCTTGACTCAACTGTTATACAGCATAAGGCTATTTAATTTCCATGACTTTGTGTAGATAAGAAAATTTCCATTGGAACTGAGTTTCACCTTTATTGCCTTCTGGTCTGAGAAGATACAGATATAATTTTAATTCTTTCAATATTGTTAAACTTTAATTTCTGTCCTAGTATATAATCTCTTTTGGAGAATGTTCCATGGGCTGCCAAGAAGAACATATATTTCTTAGCTTTGAGATGGTGTGTTCTGTATATGTCTATTAAGGCCATCTGTTCTAGGGTCACATTATCTCTCTATCTTTGTTTAGAGGATCTGTCCATTTTTGTCAAAGTCCCCAGGCATTGTGGTGTTATGTGATACCCTGTCTCTCAGACCAATTAAAGTCTGTTTTATAAACCAGGGAGTACTTAAATTGTGTATATATATGTACACACACACACCCACACATACACACACAGAGAATTCAAATGCCCTCTTCTTATATAGTTTCCTTCATCAGTATGAAGGGATCATATTTCATTTTCTGAACTTTAATTGCTTTAAATTCACTTGTATCTGAAAATCAGATCACAACCCCTCCTTAATTCTAATTTCCATTTCCCTGAAATACTGTTTTCCATCCCTCTAATCTGAGTCTAGATCTATCCTTCCAGGTTAGGTGTGTTTACTGCAGACAACTGCAGTATGGATGACTTATGCCTTTTTAAATCTTTAAATCTAGTCATCCAGCCTATGCATCTTCAGTGGGGAATCCATACCATTAAGACTTATTGACAGAATTGATAAGTGTGGCAGAGTTTTATTTATTTTATTTTGTGAAGGTTCGTTGCTTAGTTTTTTTCTTGTGTCACTGTGTAAATTAGTTTTTGTCCTTTAGTTTCTGGGTGTTTACTTTGCTGATGGTCTATTATGATGATCAGTGTGCAGAATAGGTTTGATTATTTCCTGTAGAATTGGTCTTGTGAATTCTCTCAGTGTTTTTATATCAGTAAAAGATTTAATTTCTCTATCAACTTTGAAGCTTAGGTTAGCAGGATACAGAATTCTGGGCTGAAAATTTGTTTAATTTAATTAAAAGTTAAAGGTAAAGACCATTCTCTTCTAGCTTGGATGTTTCACCTGAAAAGTCAGCTGTCACTCTGATGGATCTGCTCTTGTAGGTCAGGTGGTGCTTACTTCTGGCTGCTTGCAGAATTTTCTCTTTGTCTTGACTTTGGAGAGTTCATTACAATGGAAATTCTCTGTTTGTTGACTTTGGAGCGTTCATTACAATGGAAAATCTCTCTTGTGTTGAGAGAAGCCAGGGCTCAATATCCCTCTAAAAGGAATGTTTCAGAATCTTCAGTGAAACTTTGGAAATTTTCATTTATGATATCCTCCAGTAGGGATTCCATTCTTTTGGGATATTCTTTTTGCCCTTCAGGGATCCCTAAAGTTCATACCTTGAATGTCTCGTGAAGTCCCATAATTCTCTGAGCGAATCTTTTGCTTCCTCTTTCCTTTTTCCTCTTTTCTGCCTCTTTAACTGGCTGAGTTAGCTCAAGAGCTTTATCCTCTGGCTCTGATATTCTTCTTTTTTTTCATGGTCTAATCTGTTATTAATACTTTCTACTGCAGCTTTACCCCAATTGAGTCCTTCAATGTCTTAAGCCCTGTCATATCCTTTCTATATTCTTCTTATCTTTCATTGATTTTTGGTTCTGTTTTTCTACTTTCTCATTAATTCCCTTTATTGCCTTTGTCATCCATATTTTAAATTTCCTTTCTGTCAGTTCCATTAGTTCTTAATAGGTGGAGTCCTCTGTGGTAGCTACCTCATTGTTCATTGGGTGGGTTGCACTGTTTTGGATTTTATGGTGCCAGGACTATTCTATGGATCCTCCTCATGTGTATTTTCTTGTTGTTTGCTTCTTTCTCCTACTTTTTCCTTCTCCCTACCTTCTTCATATTAAATTACTGTGTCTCAGAATTTAGGTGATGCAGTTGCCTTTTGGTAAAAGGAAGAGAATGGTAAAGAGAGAATGGAAAGAGAAGAGAAAACAATAAATAAATAAATAAAATAACTGAATGAAAGAAGAGAAAGAGAGCTGCAGGAGAATTGGTATTGTTCAGCACAGTGCTATGACCACACCTGCAATTCCAGGAGTTGGGGATCTGGGTGAGCAAGACTTTTATAGTCATAAACTCCTTCCTCACCTGAGAAAATGCAATCCCCCAGCTCCATCAAATATGGAAAGAGATAAAATAAATAAAAATTAAAAATTCAGTGTACATCGCAGTGGGTACCAGCCAATACTGTCTTTCCAAAGGCCAAGTTTAGAAGGTTACGTCAGACCATGAGTTCTTGATCTCATTGAGTCAGATCTATGTCATGAACCTCCAGCTAGATCAATGCCATGACTCCCCAGCACTCAGAGAAAGAAAAAAATAAATAAAAATAGATAAAGAAAATCAAAAACACAATTATACAAGATAAAGAAAAAAGGGACATCTTAACTGTTGCATGAGAACTATATGTAGGAAAGGTGAGTAAAGTAGAAGAATCTCTACCAAAAGATAGAAAAAAAGGAGAAAAATATGAGAGAATAAAAGTACTGAAAAAACTATAACAAATTGGGGAACCTTTGCTATTGATGAAAGTAAAAATGAAAAAAAAAAATACAACCCACCAAACCAAAAAAAAAAAAAAAAAAAAAACCCAGAGAAATGTGTATATATATATATATATATATATACATTTGAATCATAAAGATATATATATATAAAGATATATATATATATATATATATAGAGAGAGAGAGAGAGAGAGAGAATGCACCTGGACAACAAATGGTGCTATGGTGTTAAAAGACAGAGAACATATGCTGTTTTGCTGTTAATAGTGCTGGAAGCCACTCTGAGTTGCTGAGGAGATTAGGTCTTATTTTCCTGATGTAGTTGCCCTTAGTCAGTGCTTGTTTGCTTCGACAGCATTCAATCTCCATGGGATTGGGGTCTGAAAACTCTGACCAGATTCCTTAGGAGGCAGTCACACAGTGCCCCCAACAACTCACGGTGCTCAGCTCACCTCAAGGGTGGACAGCCAAGCTCAGCAGGTGCACCATAACTGGCTAAATACTAGGACTATTCAGACTGTTTCTCCTACATGGCTTTCCCACGTGTGGGTGCTCAGTTAGCAGTCAAGCTGATGGGGGATCCATACCCCTCCCTCTCCAACCCTCCCCCCCACCAGTTTTCAATATCAGCCTCTGGGCACTGTTTGAGTCCACACATTTGTTTAAGCCTCCCAATGCTCTTCCAGTGAGCAGATTTAGCCCCAAATCAAAAAATTTTAGAATAGTCCTTTCCTGTCCCCAGTCTTCTGGATGGGTAGGCCAGCCTGTCCCTATCTTTTCCAAGCATCCTGTAGTCCTCCACTGCTTCACTATGCCCCTGAAGTAATGTCCCTGGGTGGTTTCCCCCAGCCAGAGATGGCTCTGCCTCACCACGAGTGGCTAGTCAGGAGATGTTCTAGTCTGCCATCTTGCTTCAGCCCCTCACTTTAACTTTGAATAAGCCATTTTTCTTACTCATTTGTTTTTTATTGTATTACCTTTGTTAAGATCTACATCCTTCAGTGAATTCCTCAGCTTGTGTACGAGGGCATGTTATAATATCAAACAGAGAAAGATATATAACCAATTACAGAGAAACTTTTCACAGAGATATAAAATAGATAAATTGGGATTTTAGTGACATTTTTATCAACAAATGTTGGCAATAACCTACTGAATATTACTGAGAAACAATAAGTAAAATTACATCAAATTATTTATAAAAATGTGGCACAGTAATTATAGTTGTTTGTATAGGTGTGTGTAAATATATGTTTGAGAAATGTATTTTCACATGTGTATATAAATACATAGATAACAAATATACCAAAAGTATATTCAAAGAAAATACAGTAAATGAAAAGAAAGAGTGTTGACAGTAAAAAGAGATTATACTACACTAGAGGTAAAATTGAAATTAATTTTTAAGGGAAAATGTTAGATGATAGTGCATCAGAAAACCAGCTGTTTTGCTCAGTTCAATTCTTGAGACTACTAAAATGAAATGATAAAAGTTCAAAACTACAATTCATTTTTACTTCACGAATTTATTGTTGATCTTTCTTTACTAGTAAGGTGATTTTTTATATGTTTCTTGATTCCTTCCAAAACTTACTGGCTCATCTTTCTTTCCTTGTAGGTACTAGTGTTAACAAAAAATAGTTGTTCTTAATTTCCTTTTATTTTTAGCTATCTGAAAAGGTCCACCCAATATGCCAAAAGTTTACATCATTTCTTACAACATAAGATAATCTCTCTCTTTAAAGGGAAGCATAAAATCGTACCTTAGACTTCAAAACCAACTCAGTTTTATAGCAGCACATATAATTATGCTTTATCTGTCTCTAATCCGAACTTATTCCCTTTTTTTTTTTCTTCAACTAATATACTTTTCTCTGCCATTAATGAAAATCCCCTAGGAAGATAAAAATCTTCTTCTTTCATACTTTCATTCAATTTGATGTTACAATCTTTATTCCAAATTTATCTGCTATTTTTCTTGAACCATTTTGAATATATTTTTACCAGATTACACTTAAGATGATATTCATTTAATGTATATTACCTCTCCTAGTGGATATTGGACATTACTTTATAATGTATATTACATAAGAATATAATATATAGAGAATATAATGTTATGCAAAACTTAGTTATCATATAATTGCCAGGTTACTATTTTTTCTTTGAAAATAATTACTTTGGTAAGCTATAAAACTTCCCTTTGAGAAGCCATACCATTTTTTTTCTTTTTATATCTCATTTTATTTCTTAGTCTGCTTTAGTTACTGACATAATTAAAGATATAATAGATTATGTGTACAGTTGTATATTCGAATATGGAACTGGTGTATATTATGCTGCTCTGATGTTTATTGTAAATAATAGTTCCCATTACCCAACCAAAATAGACTAGTTATGAAACATACAGAATCATCCAGAACACATAGATTCATAAAAATATTACACAATATATTAGGCAGCATTGAATCAGCAAGGGATATTATAGAAACGAATTTTAAAATCTTTCTTATGGACCTCTCAGATATGAGATTTGAGTATGAAGAGGAACAGAACAATAAGTAAAAAGCTGAGCCCTTGGGGTTAGCCAGTCAATATTACCTTTTGGTCTCTTTATTTTCTTGTACTAAATGACAAGGTCTTTTCCTGCTTTCAATGCCCAACACAACCCTAGTGTCAAAATTTAGTGACATGAACAAGCAGAAGAGATGTGAACCCTGTTTGAATCATAAAGATTATTTAAGTGACATATGCAAGCAAGATATATTGGTTTTAGTGCACCAAGCAATTAAACATTCCTAGACTTCTTGCACCTGTGGCAATGCCAGTTCCAAATTCATTAAGGAGACATCTGTGCCCAGAAAAAATTCTGTTGGTTTGGTGTTTGCTAACATGAAAACCAAAGCTCATGTACATATTGCTACGATAAATTAGATAAGATTGCTGTTCCAAGTACTTTTAGTTGTGGTTTTGTTGTAGATATTTTATTTTGTTTTTATTTTCCTTAATCTATAGGGAACTTTGTAGATTTAAACAATGTATATGTGAGAAAATTTTCAATTCCCAACAAAATTTTCAAAGCATTTATAACAACAATTATTACTCATGTTGAGATCTTTATAAGTCTCATTATACAATTGAGTTTTAAAAAGCTCATGTATATTAATTGTTTATTGTATACTTCAACAAGCAGTTAAGATACAGGATAACTTTTTAAGTGATCCAAAAATGGCTAAAATGAGGCAGCACCTTATTTTGTGTCTTACGTAGTAGTCTACGAGAGGGATTTTTCTTGTTATATCACTATAACCCGGGTTGTCGCTTTCATTTGGTTTGTCAGAATAACATCACTGCTTTGTTTATATTTCAAATATTAGGAAGAGAGAGAAAGCATGGAGCACAAACAAGTTAATTTGCATCATTTTGAAGCAGTATATGCAGGCGTCATTTTCTCTCAGGTACCACTGATTAGTACCTACTGGCACAAATGAGCCACCTGCAGGAGTAGCTAAGATATAAGTCCATAGCTGAGCATCGACCAATACAACCCCAACTCAGTCAAAGCAGCGTAATTAGTGAGTACAGATCTGCCATATTTGAGTTCATTGAACTCTAGTTCTATGAATAATTTTCAAGGTTGTATATGTATTTCTTGTAAATGTGTTCATATATAAGCAGAGATATGCCGAAATTTAATCTGATTCTTAAAGTGGCTTTTTGTCACCCAAAGTTTTATGCAAACTCCCCTCCTCTATTGTGCTCTTATCATATGGTGGATGTCATAAAATAATTCTTGTACATCTCACTCACACCAGCCCTATGTCAAGTTTATTCGTAGTAGTCTGTTTATAAAATACACTCCTACTTCAGCTACTTCCTCAAATTTCCATGTTACCATATTAATCAAAGCAATCAAGTAAATTGTTGTGCCCAGCTCAAGGGATCCCCCACTTAAATCACTCAGAGACTGAATCTGATGCAAAAGCAAGAGGTATATTTACAAATCAGACTAGGCTGGGGGCCTCTCACACCTGGCGCAGCGGGAAACGGAGAAGCCGTGGCCTGGAAAAGGAGGGGGGTTTTAAGGGTACGGAAAGGAAAAAGGGTGAGCTGATAGAGGTCTAGGGAACTGAGTAATACTTGTCCTTGGCTATTCTGGGAAGGAGCAGCTATCACTCGGGGCAGAAACAAGGACAAGGGGCGAAGGAGGAAGTGAGTTACTTAATGCTTTCGGTATAACATGCTGCTGCAAAATGAAGGCTGAGGAACAAGATGGAGTTAGTTTTAATAATATAGAGTCAGCTTGGTCTTTACAATATATCATCATTTTTTTGACTGGACCACATTAAGTCTATTATTACCTGGTACTTCGTATCTTTACTTGTTACCTTCAAATCCATTCCAAAGATAAAACCAGATTTATGTTTCTAAATGAAAAAAAAGCTAGATTATATTAGTTCCAAACTTAAATATTTACTAGTTTTCCACGTGTTTAAACCATATTTAAAATTTATGAATGTGCCATACAAGATCATGCATTCATGGCCAATCTCTAATGCAATTTCCTGCCAGATCCCCCTGTTCTTTCTCTTCCTCTAGGATCCCAATCTTTCTGTTCTTCAAATACACCAACTTACTTCCTAACTGTGAACTGGTCCAAATGTTTTCTCTTTTACCTTAAATACTTTCCTCATATTGCTCACTGTTTCAAAATACTTCTATTGAAAATTGGTAGAGGAATTCAGATTTTTTAAATGGCATAGCATATTTTAGTGGTTAAACTAATTAATTGGCATTTTGTCTTTTTTTTAATCTGTTGTTTGTACATAAGTCTATATTAGCTAGTTAATAAAAATGAAGATGAGCTCGCTAACTTTTTACCTAAATTGTAATGGAGTAAGACCCTGCCTTTCCTTTTCCCCATGGCTAAAATTGGTCTTAATTGCAGGAACCTGCCTGGCAACGGTTAGTGGAGACCCTGGGGGTAGACCAGCACAATATGGAGAAAAGAGACAGAATAGTGGAATTGAAAGGGCTTTTCCTCAATAGGAACAAGCAATATCAGCTTTGTTGCACAGCTTTATATACAGTATCTTGAAGACATGATTTTGTCATAATTGTATAACTTGATTAAAAACACCCTAGGGGCAAAATAGCATCCTCAGCAGTCTGTTCTGACCAAAGGGGCATGGCTCCATTTTAATCTGCTTGAGGAACCAGCCATAACAGGAAAACTGCCGGGCGAGGTTTGCAGTGGGTCCTTGACTCTAGTATATGTCTTCAAACTGGGCATCCTTGCCTCCCAGGAGGTCGGCTCCCAACACTTACTTGCAAATGATTTTTGAGGTTGTGTAAAAGACGAATCTGCCATGTAAACATTTAAAGGAATATCAAGATAAAACTTAGTTTTGCTAAGAACTGGTTAATGTGAATTGTCTTCCTTTTCTATTCTGAAGAATAGAAATAACATTCTTCATTTCATTTTATTTCATGAACATTCTTCATTTAATGTTATTACATTACCCTTAAAGATGCTAAAAGATTAATTATTATTTACACACACAGTACTTTCTGATCCCAGTATGAGGTTGCTAGAACACACATTGAGTATATAGTTTTCTAACATCCTCAATCATATCATTTTCTATTGCTCTTAGAGCCATAGTAGATTTTGTAAAGAGAAATATGGGTGATTGGCACACATTTTTAAGCTTTGGACCCTCAGTCCCAGACCTACACTGCTTTGAAAAACATGTAAAAGCTTCCCTTCCTAATTTTTTCTCTAATCTACTATGCTACATTCAAATATTCAATTTATAATGCTTGGAACTCCACATAAAAAATATATTGAATCAAAATTGTCTTAAACTTGTGGCTTCAAAAATTTGAGATTACAAAACTGTGTGAAAAATTCTAAGTGTAATAAGCACAGATTTTTAGAAATTTAAAAAAAAAACTGCTCCATACTTTATTTTCCCAGCCATTGACAATTACCATACACCAGTATGCACACAAACCTTCTCATAGCACAAGTGCATATCTCAATTGAGATTATAGAAAGCCTAGTATAATATCATACTTTCTATTGTTTTTGAACCTAAATAAAGTAATTATTATAATTCTAAATCTGTAAGTATCCTAAAATTATATTAAATACATAAAGCAAAATTGGACAAAGTTAAAAGATATATAAGTATACAGCCCTCTTCTCTCAAATGAAGGGCTAATCACATTCACATAAATAATGGTGAATACAAAATATAGTAAATGGAATCAATGAAATGGAAAAAAGAGAACATTTAGATTCACACATATTGAACAACTTATTTATGAAAATCAATATTGCTCTGAATTGAGAAATTCAGTCATTTCAGTAATAGTGCTGGATCAATGGGATCTTTTAGGGGAAAATTTTGAATCCTATGCTATGATATTCTTAAATATCAGTTCTAGTTGGTTTGTGGATAAAAATATGACAGATAAAGTAAAAATGTGAGACAATCTTTGTGACAGATGGTAAGGGTACAAAAGTTAACCAAAAAGAAAGAAATTATCACATTTACCATATTTATAATTCAAATGTCTGGTCATCAAATATTCCATTGTTAGTATGCAAATAAAACTTTCAGTGAGGGAAGATACTGCAGCAGTGATATATGGCAAGGCACTTACATTTATAATATACATTAACCTGATACTTTACTCAGTAGCAAAAAATTGACAGGTGCTTCAAACAAAAAGAAGATATCTGCATAGCTAAGTGATACATGGGAATGCATTTAATTTCATTAGCACTTAATAAAATGCAAATAAAAATCACCTTTATCAGACGGTTAACGACCAAGTGTTACCAAGATTGTGGCATAACTTCAAATCACAGACACCAGTGGTTTGATAGTAAAGAAAGAATACCATATATATGCTGATATGCTACAATGCAACAATTTTATTCCTAGTTATACAATCAGAAGAAATGTAGACATATATCTACTTAAATCAGTTATTAGAATGTGAATAGTAGTAATATTTAGAATTGACAAAAACATGAGAACAAGCAAATTTCAATACTATAGAGTGATATGACCATTATTTACAAATAAAATGTTGAGCAAAAGAAGTCAGATACAAAGCCCGAGAACTGTTCAGTGTGAGTCACCTAAAGTCTAACAGAGGTGGAACAAATATATGATTTTTTTAAGTAAAACAGTGGTTGTTCTGGGACAAAAGGTAGAGAAAAAAGTAACAGGTGTTTCTTTAAAACAGTATTGTGTTCAGTTTATGAAAACTACTTATATACCTATTAAGAAAGAAAACCATATATATACTGATATGCTATGCCATATATAAGCTGGTATACTATATTCTCTACCTATATACTTATTTCTGAAATTTTACTTTGACATAAAATTTACATAGAAAATACTATAATATATTAAAGATGACTTCATAGTAAAATGCTATTATTAGTTGTTTTCTACATGTGTTTTAGGCATACCTGCAATCATGAAACAAAGTTTATCGAGGAAGAGAAAGGCAAATTTATGGAATAAGAGCAAGATATAGTCTTACAGAGCAAGATGTGTTTGCCATAGATAATGAATGGGACTCCAGTGCCAGGGGTAGTAGGCAAAAATGCAAAGAAGTCATACGTGTACTATTTTTAAACTGCCACTAACATAACTTTGTTATTTTCTAAAGAGCAAATTTAAGGAAATTTTTACCAGATATTTTAACACAGATATACTATAGCTGGGACTACTATGAATGATATCATTGCTATATTTAACTATCATGTTGGTATATTTTTTTCATAATAGACTCAATTGATTTTGCCAAGCCACTAGATAAGCCAACCAATGTCACACAACCAGCAGCCAAATTGGAGTTTCTATAAATGGGTTTTTGCCAAAAATAAAAACTGTTAAAATTATGACAAAAAGTTACTACTATTGCTAAATCAGAGTTCCAAATTTTACAACACAGTAGACTGCAAATTAACTCAGTTTGGCAGGTATGCCAGGAACACAGAGTATGTTAGTCACCTGACATAAAGAAATTCAAGTTTAGAAAATATTATGATTCAGAAATTATTGCTGCAGATTTTTTTTTCAGGAATTGAAGTGAAAAAATAGCTAAACTAAAAATATTCAACAGTTTTATATATTGTCAAATGAAGACTATTTTTGAGAACAAATCAAGAAAAACACATTTAAATATTCTCTTTATAGTGTTTTAAGATAAAATCTACATTTGAGGTTCCAGAAAGTCTTAATAAACAATAAACGTTAACTGATTTGATCACAAAATAATACATTCTACGATAAAGCTGTAAAGAGAGATGTTAAGAATAAAATTATAAAAATGAATTTCTGGAGTTGGCCATATGTCTGAGAAGTCCATGGGGAACAAATTTCTTAAGCATAACTAAGAAAAGGTGAAAACATGTGCAGAATATTATCTACCATGTGAACAAGAAGTTTCAAAATAAATCAGAAAACTATATTAGAAGGATGCACAGTGATAATCCTATCAAACTGAAAAAAAATGAAGCATTTTTCATAACACAGAAATATTAGGCCTCGAAAAAACTAAGCACATCTGTCAGAATGTGAGCATATTGGAATAAAATGATAACTGTAAAAAGATAACCCCACAAAAAGAAAACTAGATGAGAATAAAATTTTGGAAATGTCAACAAGATGCCGTGTAAAAGAAAAAGATAAGTAAAAGGGAATATTTCAAAGCAGCCTTTACTATAACAATAGCTAGTTGTCATATTGCTAAATATGAAACAGACAAAAAATGGGTACCTTTGAAATGTCCAACAAAAATCCCAAATGTTACTGCAATACCGTATGAATTTATGGTGTGAATTGACAGTGAATTTATAGAGATTTTTGGTGTCAACTAAAAGAGGAAATGACCTAAGAACACAGACAGATATAGTTCTGGACTTGGTGTATGTTTATATCAGCCAACAACTGGATTTATTGATTAAATAATTAATGAAAAATTGTTTAAATTCTATAGGGATACTGCTTGATAAGGATATTTCTCTTTGTTCACATGGTACTGTTAACATTCAATCTGTATGAGATCTTTTTCATCTAATTAAAGTTGATAATCTTTATACTAAACTTTTCCTTTCATTCAAACTAAAATAAAAATGAGAGCTCTAAAGAATTTTAGTATACAGACAGGTATGGAAAGTAACCACAATTTGTGAATATCAGAAGCATGAAGTATCAGTTCCATGTATACTTGCTTTAAAAGCATAATAAAAAGATTGTTGAATGTATTCATGTGTATTCATGGCATTATTTGTAAGGAATTTTTCACAAGTTAAATTCTATGTAGGCATATTTATAGTTTCAATAGAGTAGATAAAATTAGTGTTTTATAAAAGAATGTTTTAATTAGAAAAATAAGGGTAATGTCATATATTTACTCTTTACTATAAAAATACACACATGCACGCACACACAAACTATCAAACTATACATAGAAAGTGGGGTTGAGGAGAGAGAGAGAGTTTTAAGGAACTGGCTCAAATGATTGTGAAAGTTTGACAATCCATGATCTGATGAAATAGAAGACTCAGAGAGGACTTGTAATTCTATTCCAAAGGCAGGCCTTGGTGCCCATAGCACAGTGATTATGGCACCGGCCACATACACTGAGGCTGGCAGGTTTGAACCAGCCCAAGCCAGATAAACAACAAGGACAACTGCAACAAAAAATAGCTGGCAGGCACCTATAGTCCCAGCTACTTGGGAGGCTGAGGCAAGAGAATCTCTTAAACCCAAGCGGTCATGCGAGAACACTCTACTGAGGGCAATATAGTGAGATGCTGTCTCAAAAAAAAAAAAAAAAGGACAATCTGCTGGCAGAATTCTCTCTTGCTCAGGAAGATAAGTAATTTTTTTCTATTAAGGCCTTCAAATGATTAGTCAAAGACCCCCCACACACACAATATGAAGAAGAATTTGGTTTACACAAAATCTACCAATTTTAAATGTTAATCTAATAAAAAAGGCAGAGACATCCACGATAATGTTTGAGCAAATATCAAGATAGTGTGTTATAACCAAGTTGAGATAGAAAATTAATCATCAAACAGAGTCAAGATGACCAGGTACTGAAAGGCAGAAGGGCAGTGAGTTGATACAGCATGTCGGCTGCACAGCGTGTAATGAACGTTGGAAGTAATAAAGAGCTAATCTCTTTCTTTTTTGCAATTTTCCACCAATACTTTCCCCCACTTTTCTTATGGAATCATAAGAAATTTGCACAAATGGTGTGTAGAATCTAATCAGTGAACTCAGATAATTATTTTCCTATTTCAGATGGAGGCAAAAAAAACTTTGATAAGGTTGTCTGTCTATTGAACTCCTTTGTAAAAAGTTTGTAGTTGGACTTGGTTCACCAACTGGACTACTTATCTGGGATTTTCACTGATAGATGTGGTCTTGTGTCTATGTTCTCACCAAGGGGTGTAAACCCCTTATAACTATCAGCTTTAAAGAGTTGTACTTATTCCACATTCTATCCCCCTTTCTCCACATGGTAATCTGGGTACTTGTTGATCAGGTTCAGTCATGTGAGTAACACAAACCATTTCGGATTTTATGGTTTCTTTAATTATTTTTTTTAAATGACTTTTTATTATTATTATTTTTTTATTAAATCATAGCTGTGTACATTAGTTCAACCATGGGGTACAGTGTGGGGGCTTCACATGCAATCTGAGATATTTTATCAACCTGATTGACATACCATTCATGATATTTTCTCGTTTACTATATGAAAACATTCTTGATCCTTGTT